>JAMPIV010002061.1:1107500-1407500 GCA_024509875.1 Oreohelix idahoensis | reverse complement strand
AGAGTCTATCAGAGTGCAACCATCACAGACAAGAGGGAGATGATGTTGGAGATCCATTGCAGTCGACCTTCGATGTGAAGATGGCACCTGGTGGTGGTGTCACGGATTGCTTCCCCTTAGCTCTGCAGTAGTGGTCCAACAGTGGCCAAAACTCAAGAGTAACTAATGTGGGTCTTCAAATGTGTCTACCTTCGCACAAGATTACTCTTGGTAGAGTTGTAGGAAGAAGGATAATGATGTTTCTACATCAAGGGAGTATTCACAACATATTCAGAAAGCGAGAACAATGTTGCATGAGGCTGAGCAAGTGTTAACTCTAGTATCTGCCGTCAACTTTTGTGAAGGATAGGGTTATCTTATAATTCGTTAGTTCGTTCAAGCCCCCAGCTGAGTTTATTCAGCGAAATTCCTCTTATTATTATTGTTTACCTCTGTTTGTATTTAGGAAATGGTCGAGATATACGGTTGTAGTACATTCAAAATGATCAAATCAACTTTAGATTTGTTTTTATACAAGTAACAAATTTAATAATGAATTATGTTTTAACAGTTACAAAAATGAATAATTCTTTAACAAACAATAGTCACCATCGAATGGTGTTATGGAGTTAAAAATTGGATAGTTCCATTGGCAGCTTTTATGTTTCTACTCAGCTGCCAATGAGTTTCTGCTCCAGCTGATGTTTGGATCTTTGCAGATAGATGACTGGATCACACTCGTCACTGGTCAAGTTTGAAAGTTGTAGCACGTTCCAAGAAGTATCAGGGAGTAACTACCAAGCTGGTCCCGCGTCTCTAAGACATGTCTGATGATGGTGTCTAGCGTAGAATTCAGGCCACTTATACCCTCACTTGTTCCAGACATAGTACCCTCAACTGGTACCACCAACTAGTATCACAAAAGAAGAGAAAGAAATAACCTCTGAGTATTGAGTTTCCCGACACATACTTATGTGCTCCCCTCTTTTCATTTCACCATCCCATCTACCTCAGAACTTTTACGCTCGCGGAGAATTAATATTAATCCCATTGAGCGGAAAAACATTCATTACAACTAGGTTGAATATATTTATATTTACCTTTACATTGGTTGAAAAGGTTAATAATATAAATTGGATATTTTACCCTTACATCTACTATGTTTGAAAATGTTAACAATACAGATTGAATATGTTTACATTTACATCTACACTGGTTAAAAATGTTAATAATGAAGATTATGTACATCTTTTCTTTCATCATTCACTCCCTGCTTCATATAGAATTTGGGACTACCTATGCTTTTGGTTTTGTGTAAGAAACTCGCAATAAAGCAGTCACCAGCCCTGGCAGTGGTGGTTCATGAAATAATCATTCTATATGCTGAAGTTGCCAGCCTCAAATGACTTTTGTGCTTCCACTAGCAATTTTCACATATTAATATTCACATGTCAATATATACATATTAGTTCATATGTTAATGTCGTAGATTTTATTGAGATAGGTTGAAGATGTTTAAGGTCCCGTCTGAGCAGAGGTGAAAATGGTAAACTATGTGAGAATAAGGGGTAAGAAATAGCTTTTTTTTCCACAAGGGGGTGAGAGTGTAAGAGAAAGGACAGTCTCTGGATTGAGTAATTGCTCTAACCCCAGCCTATCTCACGACAATATTTAACTAGACTCCCTTTCTCTCCTGGTATATATATATATCAGTTACACTTCACTTACATATACACAATTCTGTGACATAATACGTACAGACGTGAACCAAGCTATGGATAACATATACTGGGCAGGGGTTTTGACCAACACGATAACTTAGGTTTATTATGTTTATTATCTTAAAGAAGTCACATACAACAATATTATCTATCAGAAGGTATAGTTTACAGACATAAAAAATGCAAGAAAATGTATTAACCCAATAGGCTCTCCTCTACTGTAAAGGAATCCCAAAGTAGATCCTGACAGAGGTAATTAACCCAAAAGATTACAGTTAATAATAATATATATATATAGGGATAGACGATAAAGTAAAAGAACCAAGTCTCTAGTTAATCTATCCTGAAACAAAGAAGACAAGAAAATGATATAACAGTATTTGCGAACCCGAAAAGACTGAAGTGAGTATAATGATTATACAAAATATGAAATATTCATTTTCTCTTTCTTACAGTCTGTCAGTCTGTGGCCACAAGCAATCAGCAATCACACTTACCTACTACTCTTTAACACATCTGTGTATCTTTGACATATTTCAGGGTGGTGCTATCCAAGGGACCCCAGTTCCTCCAAGAAGGATTAATTTTTCCTAATGGGGAACGTCCGCTTAAATAATGCTAATATTATGTGTCAAAAGGTTCACGTCAGGTAGTGCAGGTAAATATATATTGCGATAAAAAATATGCACCATGGGCAGCACACAGATGTCCGATATTTAAGGAAAATGTCTGGTGGGTACACTGTTAGAAAACCAATAAGGATAAGCAAAGGATCTCCTATCTGTTTTTATCTCTCACTCTGGGGTTTGGGTGCCGGTTATGGACCCAAGTATTCTTTTTTCTGGATAAATCCACTTGAGAAAAGAAAAAAACTACGATAGTCAATATTCTGGAAAACAATGTTTGTATATATATATATATATATATATATATATATATATATATATATATATATATATATATATATATATATATATATATATATATATATATATATATATATATATATATATATATATATATATATATAATATATATATATATATATATATATATATATATATATATATATATATATATATATATATTATATATATATATATATATATATATATATATATATATATATATATATATATATATATATATGCCCAATGGGCTGATCACCCGTTGGCTTGTCACACCGATTACGGAAACAACGGCAGATGGATCTATTTGTTGTTGCCCTAAAGACGCCGCTAGGCGTGATGGGAAACTACAACAGAGAAAATCAATCTGCTGTTGCCCTTAAGACGCCACAAGGCGTGGTGGCCTCTGACTGCTTGGTCGGTCTTTGGCTAAGGACGGAAGAAGAAGAAGAAGAAGATATATATATATATATATATATATATATATATATATATATATATATATATATATATATATATATATATATATATATATATATATATATATATATATATATATATATATATATATATATATATATATATATATATATATATATATATATATATATATATATATATATATATATATAGATATAGATATTTGGCCACCACAGGCGGATCAGAGTTGCTGTGAACAATCTGGGTAATTTCTTGTCCAGTTCTGATTTTTATATTCTTTAAAATGTTTATATGTGGGGACTTTCTCTCTGTAAGAAAACCACAAGAGAACCGCACAGGTCCAAATCTAAGACCCAATAATATTTTAAGAATGTTTTTTTTTCTGGAGCTATTCAGACCGCTAGATCGCAGGGTTGATCGCCTAGATGTAGAAAAAACAAACATTTTAACAATGATATCATTATTATATTCTACAATCGTTAGGTAAGACCTCTAGATCACTCCGGTATTAAATTATATTTAAAACCCACAAAACTCTAGTAATTCGCAAAATTACGCATGATGAATAAAAGTATATTTATCTCTAATTATCAGTCGCCTAGCGTATATTAATTAATTTAAAGCGTCTCTTACTGGGGGAATAGCAAGAAATTAAATTTACTTATTACAGCTGGAACTATTTAATATGCTTATTTAATAAACACAGAAATCCCAGTGAAAACATTAACACGTTAAGGCACTCCAAATTCTAATATATATATGATTACCGCCACACAAGGAAAAATCGACACTCTCCACGAAATCTAAAAGGAATTCTCTTTATATAAAACTCCAAGATTCGCGCTAGAAGATATCACCAATTCCTGGGGCCAGACTGATAAAGAGTTTTTCTAAAACTGCGTTAATATACTGAATCGGCCCATGTTCCCATGACTGGCAAACGCACCTGCGAAATCTTCGTCCATTCTATTATCAGGTGTTAAACAGAGGTTTCAAACCTCGGCTTGACATCGCAACCTGATCTCTGGTGGTCTGCCTCTCTGTGGGAATGTCAGTAAGAGATACCGAAATAGTTTTATTTTAATCGCCCTCGAGAGAAGACAACAAAAGGGCGGATGTCCAGATAGCTTATGGCATACCAAACCAGCAATCGTGGGAATGACTCGAGTAAAGGATTAAAGAAAGAGAGGTCCGATTTTCATACGTCACAGTTAATAATGCAAAATATAGAATTTAAAATGTACAACTTACGCCAATCTATAGGTTCACATGCTGCTGGCTCAGAAAAATAGTTTAAGGCAGCTTGATGATGCATCTTATACGTGGTCTGGGGTGATGTTATTTTAGCAATAAGTTCCCACTTTGACTTTGTGTTACAGTTTTCTCAGATTCCGGTTTTCCGTGTTAAAACGGTAGAGTTTTCCTGGGCTCTGTCCTCAAGATGTTCAAACAAGGTCTGGTCTGGTAAATGATATCCGCTGCTATTCTTAACTCTGGCAAGGTCTGGTTGTCTTCTTGGCGCGAGGTGAATTTTCACAGTGTTCTAAACTGACTAAAGTGTCAGGTTATATTACACTTCGCTCTCTCTTCCCCCCCCCCCCTTTTCCCGCAGTACTTTGTTACGATTTAGGTAAGGTCCAATCAGGAGTTTTGTTCCTCCTATGTTTCGAAGCCATCCAATCGTTTCAAAACTTGTTTATTTTGATGGGGTAATTCAAAATGTTTCCACTAGGAAATTTCTGTGCGTTAATGCAAAGGTCATGTCTTCTAAATATGGAAGTGAGATTTCCGTACTATTCTCGTCAGTGATTACAAATAACGTCTTACTTTTATCTAAAGTAATTCGTAATAATTCTGCCGGAAGCTTATTACAACATTCCGTCTTGTAGGTGCATGTCTATAATATGTCCACAGACGGGTAATTTATCTTCCGTTCTTGTGCAAACACCAACCCTCGTGTAATCATCTGGGTTGTGACTCATCACGACAGTAATTAAGGAATCCCAATCGCCACATCAGCGCTAAATAAACTGGCTGGGCGTCTTCTTCTTCTTTTTTGATCTTTAGTCGCCGACCGTCAAAGCAGTCAGTGGTCATCACGCCTGGTGGCGTCTTTTAGGGCAGCAACAAATTGATTCACTTTGCTTGGTCGGTGGCCATCTTCCGTACAGTGCCCCAACTCTGGTTCATTCTTTGCATCTCAGCCTCCACAGGCCTCTGCCAAGTTGTTTTTTGGTCGGCCTCTCTTTCGTTTTCATTCAGAGGTCCATAGCATAGCTGTTCTTGTGATGGCATCGGGGTCTCTTCTGAGGACATGGCCAACCCAACTCCAGCGTCTCCCAGCTAAGATGGTGTGCCTGTCCTCTTGCTTGCTCCGAGTAAGCAGATCTTGGTTGGTGATGGTATTCGGCCAAAAGATTCCGAGAATTTTTGTTAGGCAGGTTGTGTGAAAAGAGGACAATTTCGACATTACCTTCTCTGTTACTCTCCAGCATTCCGTGCCATATAGATGCACAGAAAGCACACAGCTCTGATATAATCTTAATTTTGTGCTTGTGCTGTATTGAGAGGACTTCCAGATGTTGTTTAGAATAAAAAAGGTTATTCTTGCTTTGTTCATTATGTTGTTGATGTCTTTGCTTGCTCCGCCATCTGGTGTTACTATGCATCCTAGGTATGTGAAGGTGTCTGTCTGTTCCAGTTGTTGATTCCTTACTGTTATGGGCTCAGGGCTGCTCACATTGAGTGTCATGACCTCTGTTTTCTTTAGATTGATGTTCAGGCCAACTGCTGGCTATACTTATTAAGTCTATCCGTTTTTCCATGGATGTGTTGATGTGAATGTGCTAGTAGTGCAATGTCATCTGCATATTCCAGATCTTCCAATGTAGAAAACGTAGTCCATCTTACTCCTCTTGGACTGCACTCTTGTTGTCTGTCGCATCTCCCAGTCTATGACTGTTAAAAATAGAGTGGTTGATAAGAGCCATCCCTGTCGTACTCCTGTCTTCACCTCAAAGGTTAGGTTGCTCTGCCCAACGCTACACGTTAAGTTGGCACACAGGCTTTTTATGATTGGCACTATGCAGCTTGGAATTATATAAGCCCTCAGTATTTTCCATAGACTGTCCCGATGTATACTGTCAAAAGCCTTTTAAAAATCAACGAAATTAATGTACAGCTGTCTTTGCCATTCTGAGCACTACTATATAATGTTCCTGAGGGTAAATATATGATCTGCACATATTCTGTTCTTTGTAAATCCTGCTTGTTCTTTCCTCAGTTTGTGGTCTACTGCTTTTGAAATTCTCTGTGTAATTATCCTGCCTAATATTTTGCTGGGAACTGAGAGAAGAGTGATTCCTCTCCAGTTGTTGCAGTCTGCAAGGTCCCCCTTCTTGGGCAGTTTGACAATTATTCCTTTGTTCCACTCCGTTGGTGTTATCCCTGTTTTCCAGACTTGTGCAAATACTGGTTCTAATAGTTCTGCTGCTAGCTCAGGGTCTGTCTTAAATAGCTCTGCATTTAAGTTATCGTGGCCAGGAGCTTTTCCATTCTTTAACCCTTTGATTGCCGTGATGATTTCTTCCTTTCGTGGAATGTCTGTATTAACATCTAGATCGTTTTCAGCCTCAGGACCATTCAACTGTGTCTTTGGTGGTTCCTTGTTCAGAGTTTCTCTGAAATGTTCTTGTTTCCTGTCTCTTTGCTGTCGTGATGAGATTTCCTTGCTTATCTCTTACTAATGTAATATTGTTTGCACCTCGTTTTCCGCTGATGGTTTTAGTTATTTTGTATACTGTGCTTTGTTCATTTCTCAGTGCTGCCTCTTCTGCCTGTCTTGCAAGATCGTCTAGGAAATTCCTGTTGTTGGCTCGGGTTTGGCGTTTAACTTCCTTGTCCAGCTGGCTCTTCTGTTCGCTAAATAGTTGCTTTAACCTGGGGGACTTCGCTTTAGTTTTCTTTCTTTTCTCATCGCTATGGTGTTTAATGTTTCGGGTGTTATTCAGTCTTGCTTCTTCCGTTCCTGGAATCCCAAGCATGATTTGCTGCTTTCCTTATGTATTGTTGAAATGGATTTGAATTTCTGGTCTATATCAACAGTCGATGTCTTTTCCTGACTTTTGGCAATTTGATATTGTTTCTTTATATTAGCAGCAAAAGCTTTTCTGGTAAGGGGGTCCTTCAATTTGCTGATGTCAAACTTTTTCTGTGTAGTTACAGTTGGTCCAGCAGTTCTGATTTTCACCTTTAGTTTTGCTACGACTAAATGGTGGTCACTTCCCGCATCTGCACTTCTTCTTACCGCTGGGCGTACGTCGTGCTAATCCGGCGCGGCCAAGGTTTAGTACACTAGAATTTTACCAACATGACTGTCGGTCAATATTGCATCATGTGTCTATTCTCACAGCAGGGATGGTCAGTTAAACAGACAACATGAATTATTACTGAAAAGAGTGTAAGGTGATTAGAAAATAGCTAAAATCTGCTTGATAGCAGAGAAAGAAATGTGCCGACCACTGAAAATTACACACAATCAGTCCTCACAACAAATGTAACTGATACTACCAGAGAGGAGAAGAGATCGACCCAATAATTCCGTCACAGGTGGTTATGATGTCTCTTTCTCTGGTGTTTCCAGGACAATGAATCACGTCGCTACTACTACTACTTCTACTTCCACTGCGTCGTCTGATGCTGCTGTTACTATTACTACAAGCTGCTCTTTCTACTACTACTGCTTCGACTGCAACCACTGCTGCGATTGCAACACCTACTCCTACTGTGCGTCCGATTGACGAGTTAGCGCTCTTGCCTCTCGCGACAGTTACCAGGTTCCCGGTTCAAAACCTGACAGCGTCACTCTCCAGTCTACGTAGCTGTAAATTAAGTAAATAAATAAATAAAGTATAGTTTTGTAGTACCTATATGTAATTTTTGTCTTTGTCACCTGTTTGTGGCTGACGAAGGGTAAAACCCGAAACGTCCCTTGTCTCATGTGAACTGTTATTTAGTAAAACTGATTCAATACCGTTTTATTAGTTTATAAACTTATGTAAATTAAGTACCTAACTCTGATCATGAGTTAGGAAAGGCAAAGACAGCGAGGAAAGGAGCTGGTCCCCCCACCTTATAAAAGCTGAAACCCAGTACAGTGAAGCTTCTAACACTAAAAAAATCAGTATGCAGTCCTGCTTTTTGTGACGTTGTTACGGAATCAATTTTTGTTTTCCTTTGGCCTGCTTATCTCATTCTCCTAATACGTATTTAAATTGTCATTTTTCACGTTTTATAAGCTGATGTCACTACCTTGCTACCTTCTTTTAAGTTTTTACTGTGGGCTGTTCTTATGCTTTCCAACCCACTTTTTCTTTTTGTTTCCTTGGACAGTTTGTTGTCTTGTGGCGAGACATGTACCTTTCAACCATAGACAGAAGCCCTTCGGTTATATCAGAACGCAACTGCCAGTTAAAAAAAAACTTACGTTATCTAATCGTTCCTCTTCTACTTTGGGGCCTAGAATGTTAGCCTGGGACAGCACCATGTCATCCTATTAGATATCTTCCTTTTTGCCTGGTCCTCCGCCTGCAAGAAATCGTCTGATTGTTGCGTGAGAAATTCTCGCAACATCGTTTTATTACGATATATATTTTATAACGCAAGGGCAACAACTGCTTGAAATTTATAGTCACTTTTCTCGGTAAGCAGCTGTCTCCTCGCGTTGGTATTGAATGCAGTTAAGTTTGCTATGCTAGGCCGTTTTCTCAGAAAACGGTTGGCAACCTGTTGGGTTATCCTTTTAAGGTAATCATTCTTACGCTGGTTCGTAGTAAAGGTCCTTGCGTCTTAAGTTCTGAGCTGTGGTCATTTTGCGCTGGACTGCGCATGACTGGTCTTGCTTCTTGGTCGATCGATTTCCGCCCACCAGTCAGTCGAGTGAGCGATTTTGAATAGCTAGGGAGATGCCTCGCTGAAGAGGGGATCTCCGCTATTTTTTGTTCTGTCAGGAATGTGAAGTCCTCTTAATGGATATTTCGTTTATTCGAGATAATACCTCTAGTGTATTTCCACATACCGGGGAGGCGTAATATTTCTGTGTATTTCCTGAAGGCAAGGTAAATTAACCTTTCATTAACTCTATCGATTTTTGGTCGTGAGCGATTTTTGATTCATAGCCTGTCTTCGGAAGGCGTCGTCACGAGATGTTTTTCCCAGCTCACATGTCGCTGTATTGTACTGCATCGGTTGATGCATGTCCCAAGGACTATTACTTGCTACTTTGTTACATGAACTAGGTTTGAAAACCTTTGTTATCTAGAGGATATTTTTGAGGACATTATTTATACTTCAGCAGACGTGCCTGTCTTGCTGAAGTCAGATTAAGGAGAGTGAACTGATCTCATACATCTGGTTATCTCCTGGCTGTTATAGAAAAGGATGGAGTTTTTCACCTGACTACATTTACAGCACTATGAAATATAACATGCATCTGACTCATCATTGTAATGCTGTCTACCGTCCATTGCTGTATTGAATGTTGCTGTGATAATGACTGTTTGATGTGCCTACATATTCGCGTAACCATTTTGTCACTGTGGCGTCCACAATAAATAATGAAGAAAAAACGTCATCGGCTGTTACAAGAATCATTGACTTTATACGTCGTGAGTTTACTGACGTTCTAATGTGGATTGCCCTGTTATTTTGTATGATCATTGTTTGTCTGAACACCTCTGCACACTGCACAAAACCAGACCACGGGCACCATCACTCAACCCATGGTGCACGCGTCATTTGGCGGCCAATTACTCAATCATAATATAAAGTTGGACGTCATCATTTGGTGGCCATAAGCTGGTTTGATCTGGTACCAGCAAACACGGGGTCCCTTACCCACTTCAAGTCAACACTACAGCATCCTTCATTTTCAACTTCAACATTCTTCAAGAAAGTCAACACTTCAAATTTTCAAAGTACTCGGCGTTGCCCGGTAAAAGTCAAAATTTCAATTTTTTGACGGAAACAGAAATTTGACAGTACACGGCGTTGTTGAATATTGCCGGATAACACGGACTACTGTTGTCGTTAACACAAGTCAAGCAAGTTGCTGTTATCAAGGTTCCAGTGCTGTCGTTTTTTGAGAAGGTCAAGTGCCGGTTGAAACGGGTTGTTTTCTGAAGAAGGCCAAGTACCGATTTCCATCAATTTACTATTGGATTAGAAGGTCAAGTGCCGAAACAACTCAACATACAGTATGTCAGAAGCTCAAGTACCATCGTGTTAGCAGTGGAAGCAGTTCAGATGTGCCATCATCGTTGGAGCTTCGCTCTTTAGGACGTTGATTGACATCCGTTGTTTTTCTGCTGTTCTACGATTGGAAGCCTATAAGTTAAGTGGCCTGTTTGTACGTAAACTGTGCCCTTATACTTCTGCTGAGTCTTCTGTGTATCATCTCATTCTATTGTTATATGTTATTCGTATATTTATATGTTTATATTTCAGCGGGTTCTCGGTTGGGTGGTGTCTCCCTTAGATCATGCCACGTCATAGAGGTCGTCTATTGTGAGCGTTTTCTGTAGGGTGAGCAAATTTCCGATACTGGAATTTGCTAAGCGACTTCTGTTGCTATTTATGTTAGTTGTGATGACATGTATTAATATTGTTTTCGTTATTATTTCGCATTCTTTAGTTTTGTTTTGATTTGTTTGTATTTGTTAGCCTCATCTTTACTATAGTTTAGTTTTATACAACATTTTTGTTTATACACTGTGGTGTCATGTATTTTGTTTAATTCTATCGCAGATATCGTCACATTTTTTGTGATATTTCATTAATTTCTGCTTTATTTTTAGTTGATTTCTGCGAACGTTTTTGTATTGTTGCTGATCTTTGTTATTGTTTACATTGTTATTGTTTACATTGTTTGCATTGTTTACATTTTCAATGTTTACATTCTGCATGTGTTTACATAGTCATTGTTTACAGTTATAGTAATTAGTTATGGGCTATGCTAATGCACTGTTACTACTACACTGATGATAAATGAATGATGAATAGTGTCGTGCACTATTGAATGAGAAGTGCACCTATGATCAAGAGTTGATTGATAATATTTCAAAAAGGTCTATACACAAGTTCTTTGATATGAGACTTGTTTCCCACAGAGACTGGGATAATATAATGTGATGTGAATATACAAGTGCTTAATTAAGACTTGTTACACTTAGGTTTGAAATAAATTAGTTAATTATTTCAGGTTTGTGAACTCATATTATTACTCATCATGTCTACATTTGAGCACTTTATTGAGCAGGGTAAATTGCTTGGGAAGACTGGTGTTATATAAGTTAGAAGAATTTGCAACTGCTCGATATGATAAAGCAATGGAAGCTGAACAAAAGAAACTGCAGATGCAGGTGGATGAAAAAAGATTCCAAATGGAAATGGAAAAACAAAAAAGGGAACTAGAAGCTGAAAGACTTCAAAAAGAGGCTGAAAATAAAAGACTTGAGAAAGAAGCTGAAAGACTTCAAATAGAGGCTCAGGCTGAGGAAAGAAGATTACAGAGAGAGTCTGATGAGAGGAAAGAGAAAGCAAAAATGGAACATAAAGAAAAGGTCTTAGCTTTAGAGTTGGAAAAATTGAAATTGATGAACATGAGTAATGGTAATGATTCAAACAAGGGTTCATCTTCTGGTAAGGCTAATAATGATACTTTTAAGATTAAGTTACCAACATTTAGTCCTTCCAGTGATGACATAATGTTCTATCTGGACAGATTTGAACAAGCATGTACAGCTCATAACATAGACAAAGCAAAATATGTTTATCAGTTATCAGGGATACTGACAGGTAAAGCTCTAAGTATATTAAATATGGTGGATGAACCTGACAAGAACAATTATGAGGTTGTTAGGGCCGCTTTGTTAAAGAAATATCAGCTTAACGAAGACGGCTATCGTCTACAATTTAAAAACATGTTACCTGAAAATGGAGTTGAATTCTCCGAGTTTATTGCAAGAATACGCATTACTTTCTCACGATGGGTTGAACTATCTAAGACGGAAAAAACTTATGAAGGACTTATGGACTTAATACTTAGAGACAAAGTCATGTCGTCTGTCAATGAGTCTTTCCTTGCTTTCCTTCATGAACGTAAACCTAAAACAATAAAAGAAATGGAAGATTTCTGTTGCCAATATGTAACTGCGCACCCACACATAACCATGGGTAACTCTAAGGTGAAAGAAGGTTTACCGGTTGCTTCGGCAGCACCGTATGGTCAAAACTTTGCTCGTAGATCCCAACAAAATTTTGATAGAAAGGGCAGCGGTAATTTCTGTCAAAATCATGGGAATCAATTTCATGGTGATTCTTCTTCGAAGAATTGGAGACAACCTGATAGTACTCGTTACTATCACCCTAATAATTATAGGCATTTCAAAAGAGGATATGGTAATAGAGGTTATTCCTGCCGAAGACCTCAAAACCAAACAAATAGATGTTCGCATCAATGTGAACATGATAGTAATCGTGGAAACTGGAATTCGAATCATGATAACAATTACAATAGAGACAATAATAACTGCAGAGATAATAATAACTCTGATAACTTCAGAGGTAATAATAGTCGGGGTAGATCTCAACACTAAAAAAAGAGATATCAGCAGGCTAATTCTGTACAACAGGAAACTCAGGGAGCCTGTAATCAGGTCGTTGATAATAAAAACTTTGACGCGGTCACTGGTTCTGCTTTTAACTTTGAGAGAGCAAACAAATGCCCCCAATGCAGTACTTTATTCGAACCGGGTACCATAACTACTTTGAGTTGTGGTCACCCTCTTCCCGCTCTTCCTGCTGCTGTTGCGCATGACGGGAGGGGTTCTTTAATCCTACATAAGGGTCTTGTTAATGATACTCCGGTCTCACTACTTTTCGATTCCGGATGCACCACTATTGGTGTTAGACAATCGCTTGTAGATCCATCTTGTGCTACAGGAAAGCTTATTAAATGTGTCACATTTGGCGGCACTCTAGAAAAATATCCTACTGCTGTAATTCGCATTGCCACTCCTTTCTTTACTGGAGATGTGCATGCTTGTCTTTTACCTAATCCTATTGCGGACCTTATTATTGGTCGTATTCACGGAGTTAGGGAGTGTACCCCACAGCAGATTGCTGCTTGGGAGGATAATAACATGCAAGCTACAAATGCAGTGGTTACAAGAGCACAAGCTCTACAAACACCCGAAACTTCACTGAATTGTGATAATGAAGTTGATAGCCAAGATAGTCACTTAGTGATTACTCGTGACTCTTTCATAAAATTGCAAGAAGAAGATCCTTCTTTAAAAAAATTCTTCATTCTTGTGAAGAAAGGTGATCCGAATCAGGATACAAATAGAAAATCTTGGATTGCAATGAGAAACGGCGTACTTGTACGTATGGTACAAGATTCGACTACGTCGGCACATTCGCAAATTCTTGTTCCCAAGAGCATGAGAGTGCAAATATTGCAACATGCTCATGACTCGCAATGTGCTGGACATATGGGTTTTTCCCGTACGAAGTCGAGAGTCCTTGCGGCTTTCTTTTGGCCTTTTGTCAACAAGGACATTCGTATTTACTGCCGATCATGCAAGGTATGTCAGGAGGTCAAATCTAGAGGACCACGACATGCTGCGCATATCCAGGCTGCTGACATTCCTATTCGGCCGTTTCAGAAAATGGCCATAGATATTATTGGCCCTTTTAAGGTCAAGTCGGCCAGAGGACATCAGTTCATCCTTACATGTGTCGATATGTGCACACGTTGGCCAGAGGCTATTCCTCTTAAGAGCATATCTACTACAGATATCGCAGATGCTCTTTGGTTGATATTTTCTCGCTTGGGGTTCCCCAGAGAAATATTGTCAGACCATGGCACTCAACTCATATCTGACACTATGTCACAGGTAATGTCTACCTTACATATTGAACGATCTCTCAGTAGTATCTACCATCCTATGTCTAATGGGTTAGTTGAGCGTCTGAATAGAACGCTCAAGACTTTGCTTGGTAAGATAACTGAAGATCATCCTCAAGATTGGGACAGGGTTTTACCCGCGGCTCTCTTTGCCTATATAGAGAAGTCCCTAATGAACACACAGGATTTTCTCCCTTCGAACTTGTCTTTGGCGCGCGTCCGCGCGGCCCTATGTCTTTATTACACGATCTCATCACTGCAGATGATATTAGCGATGAAACTCAATCCTCATATGAGTATGTCATTGCTCTTAGACAAAAGATCATTGAGGCATGTAAGCTAGCAACTGCTTCATCAGAAATTGCTAAAGAGAAGGCAAGGCAGTTTGCTAACAAGAATAGATGTCTACGACAACTTTGTCCAGGTGACAAAGCATTCGTCCTACTCCCCAGTAGGGAAAATAGACTTCTTATTGCATGGAAAGGTCCGTATGCAATAGTCTCTCGGATTTCCGATGTTGACTATGTGGTCGATATTGATGGAAAGCATAAAACTTTCCACATAAACATGCTTTCGGAATTTCACGAACGTCCGGACTATTTGCTGCCTATTTTCCAGGCAACGGATGATGCTCCTGCACCTCACGGTAATTATTCATCCCTGTCTGTCATACAGGATGAGGAATCTACCTTCTCTGATGTCAATCTTCCCCTTCCTGTGGTTCCATTACATTCCACGGAATCTTGGAAAAACGTTTCTGTTTCTCCTAATCTTTCTGGTGACGAACATCGACAAGTCTCGTCGATGTTACAAACATTTCAGGATGTTCTCACTGACATTCCTGGACACACAGATGTCATAGAACATGACATAATTCTTACCGACAATAATCCAATTAGGGTTAGGCCTTATCCTATCCCTATACACTTTCAGTCGCAAGTGGAAAAGGAATTGGATGAAATGATTCAATTAAATATAATTGAACCATCGACTTCACCATATTCTTCTTCCATGGTTATTGTCCGGAAGAAGGATAAGAACATACGAATTTGCGTTGATTATCGCAAATTGAATCAGGTCACAAAGTTCGATGCTGAACCGATGCCTTTGTTAGAAGATCTACTGATTAGACTTTCTAATTCTAGATTCTTCACTAAACTTGACTTGTCTAAAGGTTATTGGCAAGTGCCTTTAGCAGAGCATGCCAAACCTCTTACTGCTTTTTCTACACCTAGGGGTCTATTTCAATGGAAGGTTATGCCTTTTGGTCTCATGAACGCCCCTGCCACTTTCGTTCGCATGATGCGTCGAATTCTGTCACATCGTTCGGATGTCATCGCATACTTAGATGACATCTGTCTCTTCAGTGATACCTGGGAAGATCACTATTTAGGGTTATATGACTTACTGTCCACTCTACGTGAGAATAATTTGACAGCAAAACCTTCTAAAGCTTTTGTTGGTTTTGGTGAAATATCTTTCCTGGGTCATCGTGTTGGTCATGGTCTCTTGAAGACAGAAGACCACAATACTTCCAAAATACTGAACATCTCTGTTCCTAAAACGAAGAAACAAGTTAGGAGTCTCTTAGGTTTAATTCAATTTTATGGGAGATTTATTCCAAATTTATCTTCGATCATGGCACCTCTCTCAACATTGTTGAAGAAAGGTTCGCCTAATCAGGTCCGTTGGTCTGAAGAATGCCAATCTTCACTAGACCAAATCAAGAATATATTTTCTTCTCCTCCCATCCTAAGATTACCTACTCTTGATAGGACTTTTGTTCTTCGAAGTGATGCTTCATCCACTGGGATTGGAGCAGCACTGATGCAAGAATATGCAAATACTCTGCATCCTGTTATGTACATTTCTAGAAAACTAAATGCGGCAGAGAGGAACTACTCGGTTTTAGACCGTGAGTTGTTAGCGATGGTTTGGTCAATTCTAAAACTACAAAGATTCCTCCTGGGCGCACATTTCATTCTAGAGACTGATCAGAAAGCTCTTACAGCTATTCAGACTAAGAATTTGAAGAGTTCGAGATCCACTCGATATGCTATAGCTCTTCAACCTTTTCACTTCACGGTACGAGTTATCCGTGGTGCGGATAATGTGATGGCTGACATTTTGTCTAGATGCCCACATGACTCCAACTAATACTTCTGTCCTATATTTCCATATATTACAGAGTCATAACACACCTATATTACTACAATAGATTAGCACATCTGTACTTTCTCAGAATGTCATTGTTGAGCTGAGGACTTACCTTACTAGTATCAAGCATGACGAGTTCTAGATTGTGTACTTACCCTCGGAATACCAGAGCATATGTCCTGGATCGTCATGTAGTTTAACTTTACTATGTACTTATGTCATTACATGTCAAAGAATGTACTATTTAAATTTTCCTATCAGATTTGTACATCCATTTTTAAAGACAATATTAGAGTATGCTGTTTAATGATGATTATGGTAACTTGCATACGTATATTGTGTTTACATGCTAACGTGATGTGTGTTGGTGACACCTCCCCGATGTGAATATTTTTTGAGACATATTTATTTTTCTGTTGAGGTATATCCTCACCAGACACTCTATATTTAGCCTCATGTTAGGCAATTTAATTAATTATCAGCGCATAATTCGTGCGTTTTGAGCCGCTTATCGCATGCTCTTTGATATTTAAAAAAAAAAATATGTTCCACATTTTTTTTTTATCGGGAGGAGGTGGTGATATGTTGCGTGATAAATTCTCGCAACATCGTTTTATTACAATATCTATTTTATAACGCAAGGGCAACAACTGCTTGAAATTTATAGTCACTTTTCTCGGTAAGCATTTGTCTCCTCGCGTTGGTATTGAATGCAGTTAAGTTTGCTATGCTAGGCCGTTTTCTCAGAAAACGGTTGGCAACCTGTTGGGTTATCCTTTTAAGGTAATCATTCTTACGCTGGTTCGTAGTAAAGGTCCTTGCGTCTTAAGTTCTGAGCTGTGGTCATTTTGCGCTGGACTGCGCATGACTGGTCTTGCTTCTTGGTCGATCGATTTCCGCCCACCACTAGTGGAGTGAGCGATTTGGAATGGCGAAAGAGATGCCTCGCTGAAGAGGGGATCTCCGCTATTTTTTGTTCTGTCAGGAATGTGAAGTCCTCTTAATGGATATTTCGTTTATTCGAGATAATACCTCTAGTGTATTTCCACATGCTGGGGAGGCGTAATATTTCTGTGTATTTCCTGAAGGCAAGGTAAATTAACCTTTCATTAACTCTATCGATTTTTGGTCGTGAGCGATTTTTGATTCATAGCCTGTCTTCGAAAGTCGTCGTCACGAGATGTTTTCCCAGCTCACATGTCGCTGTATTGTACTGCATCTGTTGATGCATGTCCCAAGGACTATTACTTGCTACTTTGTTACATGAACTAGGTTTGAAAACCTTTGTTATCTAGAGGATATTTTTGAGGACATTATTTATACTTCAGCAGACGTGCCTGTCTTGCTGAAGTCAGATTAAGGAGAGTGAACTGATCTCATACATCTGGTTATCTCCTGGCTGTTATAGAAAAGGATGGAGTTTTTCACCTGACTACATTTACAGCACTATGAAATATAACATGCATCTGACTCATCATTGTAATGCTGTCTACCGTCCATTGCTGTATTGAATGTTGCTGTGATAATGACTGTTTGATGTGCCTACATATTCGCGTAACCATTTTGTCACTGTGGCGTCCACAATAAATAATGAAGAAAAACGTCATCGGCTGTTACAAGAATCATTGACTTTATACGTCGTGAGTTTACTGACGTTCTAATGTGGATTGCCCTGTTATTTTGTATGATCATTGTTTGTCTGAACACCTCTGCACACTGCACAAAACCAGACCACGGGCACCATCACTCAACCCATGGTGCACGCGTCATTTGGCGGCCAATTACTCAATCATAATATAAAGTTGGACGTCATCACTGATGCTGTCCTCCCAGCGGACTCTGGATCCCTGGTTCTTGGCATCCCATGTTTTTCAAGGTAGACAGTATTCTCCCGTTCTGCAGACATGGCCAAACCATCGTTACTAGGATCGTCCCTTTCGGGTCTGCAGGGGCTGGGTTTCAAGGCCATGACGTATCGCTTGCTTGTGGACCTTGTCCCTTCTCGTTACCCGTACCACTTTCCTCAGATACCCCATTTCTAATATTTTCAATAATAATAATAATAATAATGAAGCCTTGTATTCACTCATTCATCACCCTCCAGCTTCCCAAGGAGCACAGGCCTTCAACAAACACATGCCAAGTCCTTCTGTCACATGCCATCCGCTCAAGGTTTTTTTCCATGTTTTCCTCATCATTTTCACTTCTGCCTCCAGCTCTCCTCTCCAAATTCTGTTATGCCAACTTCTGCTTTTTTGTACCACGAGGTTCCAGAACAAGGACAACCTTCTAATGCTATCATGCTATCAGCTGGTTTTCACAGTATGTGTCCTGTCCATCTCCAGGGTCTTGTTCTCATCTCTTATTCCATTAGCACTTTTCTGATTCTTGCTATGAGTTCCAAATTGGTGACCTGGTCATGCCATTTCAATCCTTCTATTATATCTACGCTAAGAAATCTATGCTCGAACTCTAATGCAGAACTAACAAACAGCTAAACCCTGAAAAGGATTGTTAGTGTCTACTTGCTAGCGTGATAGAGTTCTGATAAGGGCTAGCCCTCACTAAAAATGTTACCACTTCCCTGGAACATGAGAGATCCCCTCTCGTACTGGTAGGGCCGGCGCAAGAGTTTTATACGCCCTAGATGAGACTTAAAATGTGCGCCCCAGTTGTATTATGTCCTATCCACCCACCTATCAATCCATCACCCTGCCTACTAACAAGTTTACCTGTTCCCATCCATTCATCTGTCTATCCATTCATCAATAATATTTATCTGCTTACTGTATATTATTATGATTTGTTGTATGATGCGATAATATAATACAGTGCGCGAATACAACATGGAACATTATCACAAAATATTCTGTTATCGTCGTCCATTCCTCCTCTTCCGCCCTTTCTTTCCCTCCTAATTCATTGGCTCGGAATGAGTTATTGTGCCAGCGTCAGTTGTATGCGCAGGTCACGGTATCAATTTGAAGATATGTGCCAGCGTCAGTTACTTGTGCGCAGGTCACGGCATCAATTTAAAGATATGTGGCCGTGTAGGTTATAAGGCACTAGTAGTTATATTGTTTTTATTTAGTCAGAGTTAATCTTTTATATGTTGTTGTGGTTCAAGTGCTAACTGGCCTTCCGCCAGAGATGGTAATACTTGACCTTTACTCATTTTTCTTCTTCTTCCCAGGTAGGTTCTTCCCTTTGAGTTTGGTGATAAGCAAAACAGTTTCAGCACAACAACGTATATCCAAAAGAAAACACTGTAAATTTCCACAAACATCAATTCAGTAGAAAATTATATTAGAGTTTATTGATGTCATTAGACAAACACTGTAAATTTCACAAAATGATGGTTATTTATCCAAAATGAAAAATATATAATCCAACTGAATAATATACACACTTGTAACTCAAAAAAAAAAAAAAAAACCTAACGCTATCTGTAAACATCCTCTAGTCTAAAATCATGGTATCATTGGAATCATAAATCCTGAAATCTCTGCCTATCGCCCACATCTCTTCTATTTATACTATTTCTTCTTTTTTCCCGCCTTTTTCCACACGTCCCGTTCTTTTTTCCTCACGGTACAATTTCTGCACACGACTCTCTGTTTTCGACTTTTTGCACAGATTTTCTGTTATTTCGACTTTTTTCACATGTGTGATCTTTTCCAACTTAACAATTGGATTTAAAAAAACCAGATCACACAAACATTCATTTTCCACTTTCCGCGCATAAAACCCATTCATTATTATCTGGGACTGACCTACGTTTGCCCTGTCAGAGCAGTAACTGCCAACTGAACTTTGAATGATACTGCGTTTTGTGTAAAAACGTCTTATTTGCTTTTGAGGTCTGTCATTCTTTTATGTAGCCTATTATAGCACGCATAAATGCTTAGCGTTGAAGTAGTAGGGATAATGCTAGCGTGGAAGGCCATGCGGTCACATTACAATGTTCTATTTACTACGCTGAAAAAAAATAGCTAATAGGAACCACAACACAAAGGACTAGAATTTGCTAAAAGAAATTTAATAAAACAGTTGGGGAATTCTATTTACTGTAATTGTTTCCCCTCAACAATTTGACCCCGAATGTCATAAAACCATAAAGAAGATTATGTTATAAATCAATCGTTTTTTTTAAATAAAATATATTCTTAATATTAGATAAAGTTTTAGATAATGTTATTTCTTTATTTAGAAATAATTATTAGCATTTTAATTTAAATAACATTATTTTGTCCACTAAAAAGTTACAGTTTGTTGGAATGCGCCCCTAGGACGTTTGCAACCTAGGCGACCACCTAGGTTCGCCTAATGGACGGGCCGGCCCTGCGTACTGGTACCTCAAAACTGAGTCAATTTCATCCGAACTGTCTCTCAGTTTACCTATACACTATCAGTCGACTTTTCTTAAACACCCTTTGTAATTATCACTCTGTATAGAAGTGGAGGCGTGCATATCCAATAACGCCCACATATTATTACATATCTGGGGGAGAAGGACTGCAAAACCTTGACATTAAATCCTGCAAATGTTATGTACATATCGCTTAATAACTATCATTCTGTAGTTGATTTAGAACGTTCCATAAAAAGGAACGTTGAAAAATAAAGCGTAACTGGACGGAGTATGCGGACTATTACTTACAGAGTTAACAGTATCGATCTGTTAATTATTATGTATAGCAGCACACGTGGGCACGGCAGGAAATGAATTAGTAGACAAGGAAGAAGTACAGTAGTACTGATGGAAAAGGAACTGCAACGCGGCGTGACTTATAATGAAAATATACAACCTTATTTGTCGGTGTTTTCTTTAAGTGTAACTTGCACATGAATATTTACATATGTAATGAGAAGTTGAAATTTTCAAATTTCCAAGGGCAGTTTCAGATTTCATAAAATCGCGCGGAAAGTCTCAAATAATCTCGTAAAAGCATTGGCTTTATAACATACACCGGATATATCGTTCAAAATTGAAATACCTGGGTCCAATCCCACTGGCACTATAATACAATGTTCTTCTTTCTAGATACGGGGGAGTGGAGAATAAAAGGTAATTTAGGACAAAAGACGAATAAAAACCTCAGTTGCTGTAACAAAACGTCTGAACATGCTCTTTTGTGTGATCTCTCACACCTTCAGCCCCCCGGCAGTATCCTTTATTTTTCTTCAGTTTTCTCACTCATCGCTTTTATTTGGCATAAATCATGCCTTTTCATTTGTATTTTCACTATTTTGCTCTATACTGGACATAGCATGGTGAAGTCTCTAACACGCAACTCCCCTATGGCAGTATTTGCTACGGGAGTAATTCTTATCTTATTGTGTCGCATTCACGCTTCACGAAGACGTGTTAAGTTACGCCAGGTTATTAGACGGTCAGCGACAGTATTTTATTACAATATCGGTCTGACCATCTCTTCAAGCGATGAGGCGTGTTTATCCAAGGAGTGTTGAATAGAACCAGATTTGTTTGTCTGGCGAAACACATGATAACCCGTGCACGAGGCGGAACTTATGATATAAGCGCTTCCATGTCATTCTTGCTACACCCACTTTACCGTCTGTGTGACACCTGTGGACAGACAAGAGTGATATAATCGCTTCCGGTCACTTGTTAAAAAGTAATCATGGATTTATTACATTTTAGACAATATGAGTCTACAAATGTGTTGGTGAGAGTGTATGCAAGACATCATATTACCATATATTGGAGATGTGACCTTTGGCAAAATTTTCCGTGTAGGAAATATTTGAAAAGTGCCACACCCGACCTGTTTGAAATGATTGGATCTTTCTGATTAGATTCATAACATCATTGGAGGAAATATAGCCGGACCAATTTCACAGTTTTATTTCTCTGTGATTTGCACGCTCGCCAAGACAACATCAGACCTCCGCTAGAGTGAAGAACTAGATTCCTAATTCCTAATTGTTATCCGGACCTTTTATTGGAGAACCAGATAAGACTTATAAAGCACAGGAAATCTCTTTCAAATTTTAATAAGGAACACCGAGACAAGGAAACTGAAGAAACACGGAGTCAGAAAAGGGAATCTATTGTAAAATTAAAAGAAATCCCAGATACGTGTAAGAGAAAGATTCGTCTCTTTTATTCTTTTGTGCGACAAGTCTGTAGCCAGGATTGGCGTAAGCTGTGATTTACATTTCATATTTTATTACTAACATGTGAACAAACATATGTATGTATATATTATCATGTGAAGTTTAATGTGTGAAACTCGCTATTGGATGTCAAAGTCATTTGGGGCTGGCAACTTCAGTATATAGAATGATGATTCATGAACCACCACTGCACGGGTGGGTGATTGCTTTATTGATAGTTTCGTAAAGAGAACTAAAAGCATAAAGTAGTTCCAGGTTCCCTATGGAGCAGGGAGGGAAAAATGAAAGAAATGATGAACATTCTAAGAATAAGACTAACATTTTCAAAGCAGTGTAAATGTCCCTATAAACATATTCACTTCAAAATTAATGTAAGTTTTCAAGCTTTAAACCAGTGTAAATGTCAATGAGAAAATATTCATTTTTATTAATAGAAGTTTCAAACTTTTTCCATAAGTGTAAATATAAAGAAAACATAAATGAATTTATATTGTGAACACTTGTCAAACAGTGGAGTTGTAAATGTAAAACATATTATATCTGTACGTTTAACCTTTTTCATTTAAATACGATGAAAAGCTAAAGCTATTCAGTTTAAATGTAAAGGAAAGTTTTATCCCGAGGGATTAAATTTAAATCTCATCGAGGGTAAATTCTTACATGGGATGGTAGAATAGAAGAGAGAGAGAGGGGGGGGGGGAGACTGTCACGGGATTGCCTCCCCTTGCTTTGCAGTTGTGGTCCACTAATGGTCACCAAGCAAGCGTATCTAAAAGTAGGTCGTCCAAGGTATCTATCTTCGCGCAAGATTACTCTTGGCAAAGATGTAGATAGAAGATGAATGAAGTTTCTACCGTAGGGGAGCCTTCACAAGATATTCCCAGAAGTCAAGAACAAAATGCTGCTTTAGGGCTGAACAAATTTGTTAACTTATTATCTGGTCCGTCGCCTTTTGTGAAGGGGTTATGCTAGGATTCTGGCCCGTCATGCCCCCCGTTGAAATAATCCAACGAATGCACTCTTATAAGTAATGGCTCTCTCTCTCTCTCTCTCTCTATATATATATATATATATATATATATATATATATATATATATATATATATATATATATATATATATATAAAGATAAAATGGCTCATACGTTTGCTTTCGTACAAAATAAACTGAATCAACTATTATTGTTTAGTTTAAAATAACGTACAACTAATTTAATAGTCAATTAGTTCAACAAGTTAAAATAAGGATTAAAGGGGGTGAAAGTTATATTAAATTCTTCCTCATTGAGGTTTTGGTAGGGCGTGACTACTACTGTCCATATTTTTGCTGTAGCCTGTTGTAACAACTTAACTCCAGATGAGTCCTGCAGCCGTGGTTTCCGTCACTTCTTTTTGGTGATGAGTACACTTCTCCACATAATTCGTCCACTGTAGGCGGTTGGTGGTGATACTCTTCTCTCACACTAGTGGCGTAGGAGCTTCAGTACTTAAGTCTAATGTCTTGTAACCACGAACTGTGACAAATTAGAAATAAACAGTACATTTGTTCTCCGCAAACTACCAGGCCCATTTTCATGCGTTCCACCCACGAATGTTAACCTCTCAGAAGAATTAAATTCCCGAGCACACAATGTACCCAGGGAATAGGATGAAAATTCACCAATATCCTTCTGGGTGTCAACTAGGAAATTGCGTCTGGAGTGCATGAATAATGATTTGCCCGAATTACAATTAAGAAGGTACAAATCTCACAAAATGATTCTATACACTTTAGGCACATGTGATGTAATCATCACTCATTATTAGTCGCTACTCCCGTTGGGGTCTAGGTCATCTCTGCTGTCGGGTTTCCCCGCACGACTAGCCAGAAAGAATCACCAGCTCTTGCAGTAGTGGTTCATGAATATACTATTTTCATATGTTGAGGTTGCCAGCCTCATATATAACCACTTAGCAAGAAACCTGTAGAATTTACATTAGTAAATAATCTGTTTACACTTAAACCAAAATTTTGGGAATACACACGTCTCCTGGCACAGATTTTGAATGGACCTTGTAACAAAATAATTAACGTTTGTAAGTACTCAAGGATTAAGAAGTACGCCTGAGCGATTTTGACTGACACGAGATTGAGAGAATACCGTGCAAGTGATGCGAGCGGTGAACGGTGAAAAAGCAGGCAGAGGGATTTGTAAGGAGAGGGATTGCAGATTTGGTACGGGACAGAGTGGTGTGTGATTGCTGGTTGATGGGCTTATAAGTTTAATTGAAATTGTTATTGAATTGTCATTGAATTGTAATCGAATTGTAATTGATGTCTTGTGTCAAGGAATTATAATTGACATTTGTGAGTTAATGTGATTATATTTGCGCTCAATTAGTTTAATATATAACAGCTGAAGTGTTGTTACTTAAAGCATAGTGCTTTACAATTGCTCAAGACTTTATTAGTATTTGTTCCAGTCACTATATTACTTACAAGACATGGCAACTCTGCTTGAATTCATATAAATGAGTGACTGATATGAGAAAAGTGGATCAGAACTAGAAGCCTGGAGCCAGGAAAAGTTTACACAGGCCATACAAAGACAGGAAAGAGCTGAAGAAAGGGAGCTGGAAAAACTGAAAACTGAAGCACAGACTAAAAGATTGGAAACTGAGACTAAAAGATTGGAAACTGAAGCACATACTAAAAGATTGGAAACTGAAGCAGAGACTAAAAGATTGGAAACTGAGACTAAAAGATTGGAAACTGAGACTAAAAGATTGGAAACTGAGACTAAAAGATTGGAAACTGAAGTACACATTAAGAGATAAGAAATAGAAGCAGAAACTAGAAGGTTGGAAATTGAAAAGGACAAACTTATTACATTGAAGAAATGGAACTGGAAAATAATGGGTCTAGCTCTACTGACAAGGAAACCTTCCATGCATATAAATTTTGTCTCCCCTCGTTTAATCAATCTGTAGACGTGATCAATGCATATTTAGAACGGTTCCAAACAAAAATGGTTTCATCGGAAGTGGAAAAAGGCAGGTGGTCTTCAATTCTGAGCGATTTCCTCACAGGATCCGCATTAGAAAATTTTTTTGGAATGCCACTAAATGACTGTTTGAATTATGATATGGTGAAAGAAACAAGGAAATTTCGTTTGAACTGTAAAGGGTACAGAACAAATTCAAAGAGATTTTGCCTGACAAAGACAATGATTTTGGTGACTTTATGGCAAAAATTAAGACGTTTCTGAATTGGTGGATAGATCTCTCTGGTATCCCCAAAACTTTTGAGGGTTTAATAGATCTAATGTTAAGAGACAGAGTGTTAGCGTCCTGTAGTCCAGAATTGTATAGTTTATTTCAAGAGAGAAAACCTGTGACTGCGCACCCAGGTAAGTCTATACATAAGGAAACAATATCCGATACGTGTGCAGCTAATGTATCTCAGACTCACTTTAACAACAGACAGTATAGACCACGATTCCACAGTCCTGACAGATGGAATGCTAGAAGATTTGATTTCAAAAAGTTACGTAACAGTAGGTCAAATGACAACACGTCCCCTCATAAATATGTTGGAGCCCAGGGGAAAAATACGTTTAGACCTGGTTGCAGAAAATGTGGCTCTCCTTGTCATGGTACAATATTTTGTGATGTAGTGGTATCAACACCTACCAACAGACCTCAGCCAAGCCCTACGACAAGCCCACAAAAGAGCGACCAACAGGAACACTGCTGTTTTTCATGTAACGAACCTGGACATATCCAGAAAAATTGTCCCAAAGGGAATGCAGAACATGCCAATAGCATTCAAGTCCTGCAGACATTTAATGATGAAAATTGTCCAGGATGCAAGCCTCTTTTGAACGTGGAGCAAGACCTATTCTAATTTGTGGTAATGAATTGCCAGTCTTGTCATCTGTCCATGAAGATGGGGAATCGATACTTCGCACGGGACTAGTTGGGAAAAACCCTGTCATTGTTCTTAGAGATACAGGATGCACAACAGTTGGAGTAAAAATGATCATATATTAACAAATCCTGTTTCATAGGCAAAATGGCAAAATGTATTACATTTGGAGGTAATC
The DNA here is from genome assembly GCA_024509875.1 of Oreohelix idahoensis. Lineage (NCBI taxonomy): Eukaryota > Metazoa > Mollusca > Gastropoda > Stylommatophora > Oreohelicidae > Oreohelix > Oreohelix idahoensis. The sequence goes on along the minus strand of JAMPIV010002061.1, from coordinate 1,381,103 downwards.
TAGAATATTATCCACTAGCCATGATTGACATTTCCACTCCATTTTTATCACGTAGAGTCCGCGCATGTGTTTTAGATTCTCCGGTAGCCGAACTTATCATTGGAAACATTCCAGGTGCTAGCAAATGTACGCAGCAAGAAATAGACATCTGGAATAACAAACATTTTCCAGATCTGAACAATTCTGAAACATGTCAACAACCAAAACCTGTAGATGTTGAGGGAAGACAACCATCTGGAACAACACCTGTTATTGACAGGATTAGGAAAACTGGGAAAGCAGATGAGTGTGGTTCATTTGGAATGGAACAGAATTTTGCTGACGCAGCGTGTCTTACATATCCAAATCAGACATGTAATGGGCAGGCCAGACTTGATATATCATCTCGATCCAGTGACAAGAATAATATTGATGGTTGTGCTAGATATTGTACTCACTAGTTGTATCAAGCACCAATAGTATTACCCAGTGGACTTACTTTCACTGCTCCGTATCAGTCTTTTTTAGCTGATCGCAGAAGTTTCATACAAAAAGTCCATAATGAAAGTACTTATTGGAAGAGGACTAGGTATTCATTGCCACCATAGTCATGGTCATTATCCATGTATTTCTTATTGTTTTAGTGCTTTTGATGGTAAGATAGTTTATGGTTACAGTTGGTATTAAAATGTTGGCTTTGCATAACTTTATTATAAGTTACATTGGAATAAGGATATTGCATACATTGATTGCCCTGGTAATAGACCATTTCAGATATATGTTACGCATAAGAATTTTGCTATGGTATCTGTGTACTCAATTTTTTCTAATGCAAGGTATATAACTCTTGGAATTGAAGTTACTTTTTACTTTAAGTGGTTACCTGTTCTTATGCCCTTCGGTTGCCGGTATTATTGTTTTGACCGATCTTGGGTCATGTCCATTTATGGAGCGCACAGGCCCACTGTTCTTGGAAACGTTTGGCAACCTGCGTCGATAGTTATTTCCTATCCTTATAAGGCTCGATTTTAAGTGTCGTTCTTAGAATATGCCCATAGCTTCGGGGTTGTGTGAATTGTATTCAAATCGAACGTTTCTGCGCATGTCTGTTTTTTGGGTTGTGGGTTTTTGTACAAGCTTCCGCCCGGGAGTGTCACAGATTTTGTCGAAAGAGCTAGACGCGTTTTCAGCGTCTGTCATGCTCATATTGTTCGGGGAATGGAAGTCCTCTATAGTGTTTGTTCATCTCAGATGATATTCCCCTTTGTGATTCGAAGCGCCTGGAGGCGAGTGAGTTGTGTATTTATTCCTGAAGAGAAGGTAATTGCTCTACTTGATTATCAATGTCGCTAACTTTCATGATTGACATTTTTGCCTATTTACCAACTTTCCCTGGGCGGGAAAGAGTCTACGTTATGAGAAGTTTTCAACTCACGAATCACCATGTTGTTATGCATCGGGTTGATGCATGTCCTAAAGGCTATCTACTTGTTGGACTTTTGCTGCTCTGGCGGTTCCACGTCAGTTTAGGTTCGATACCTTAGTTATTAAAGGAAATTAGAGGACATTACTTGATACTCCAGAAGTCATGCCTGTCTTGCTGGAGGTCAGAAAAGGAGAAAGGATTTAATCTCCTACATTTAAATATATATATCGGCTGTTATAGAAAAGGATGATGGTTTCCACACCTGAATACATTTACAGTCGTTTACAATGCATTGACGCCAGTTACGTTATTCTCCATTAATATGCTGTGATGTCTACAAGTGTTGTCAGTGACTATGCCATTTCGATGTCGTCGTTGTGTCGTTAATAAATATTGAGAAAACGTCACTAGCTGTTCAACACCTTTATGACTTTCCTCGTCGTGAGTCAGTGATGTACTCTGTACTACGTAATGTGGACAATGTTGCCTCTGTACATTAATACTACTGGACCGTAAGGAGGGATACCAACAATATATACTTACAATATCATGCTACATCCCAGAAGGACCAATTCCTTCACCTCTAGAGATTGGTACCCATCCACAACGGTGTAACGATATACATACATACTTCAAGTAAAACAATCTACACCGTTACAATACACTACTGACTATTGGATCCTTAAGATCAAGAAAGAGGTAAGTGTTACGGTATATGCTATTAACGCCGTCTGCTAAAGGTTAGCAGACGTGCAATTGTAAAGGTTAAGACATTTAATATATTGCGATAGATGTTTCAATTATTGAACGCTCCATACACGATCGATTATGACGTGTCTAGCGTTGTTTGGGTCACAGTCGGTAACTAGGAGACGCTACCCTTTGTTACTTGACCGCCAAGCTGAATAGCTGCGTTTTTCTAACCTTCCAATTCAATGGCATGATATAGCCATTTATATGTGCATTTATGATGGACCAGGGTCAGTCCTAGAACTCTATATGAGAGAAAACTTACGGAGGTTAGTGTTTAACTAGAATCCTCAGAAGGAGGAGAATAATCGTCAAATTCGTATGAATATTCAGACTCGCAGTCTCACTGTCGGCAGGTAGCCATGTCTAGCTGCGCGTGCATATAGCTGTGATGTTCTGACGACAATACTGCATTGTATCCTTAAACGGACATTGACACGTAAACCAGCAGTCTACGTTATTGATTAATTTATGCATGACTTATACGGACTCATGTTCTGCTCCTATTTGAAATGATCATCCTGTGTGTACATGTGATTAAATATTACGGACTCAACCTGAAGGCATTAATTACTTCATTAATGTTGCTGAGTTCAAGTTACATTAATTACTTCTTCATACCATGCTACTGAGTTGTATGAACGCTTCACCCTAATTCGCGTAATAATAACCCAAGCACGATGAACAAGAGATCACTAAAGTAACCATACTCAGTGCATGATCTTCAACCGGCAAATAACTCAGCAACAGTAAGGAATCTCTTTTTTTCAGCTTACGTCCACCATTGAGTCATCCATCAGCTGTCGACCCTGTCCACTACTCTATTATGGGTGTCCCACAAGAGAAGGCTAAACAGAGTGGTACAAACAGATAAGGTGCACTTGGTATTACAGTAAAACAGAATCATATTTTGAAAAACCGATCGTGGCTTGGTCTAATTCGCGTTACATATTTGTTCTCAGTTTTGAGGCATCTCCACGAAAATCATCAGTATACTCCTATGTTGAAGAGGTGCAATATTCGATAACATGTTCTGTCGTCAAACTATTTGGTTGCAATGCAAGCTTAGATGTCTTCCTCACCATCCACCTTTGCACCAGAGACAATGGAACAGTTGGCAGTTGGCTCACCTGTTGGTTACTCCACTCATGGCAATTTTCCTGTATATACACACACACATATCTATATATATCTATATATATATATCTATATATATATCTATAGCTTTAGCATGTCATAATTTTCCTGATCACTTCTGCTCATTTTGGCAAAAACTTCATAAGCTGCCCCACGAAGTCCTTGAGATAACTTTAAGCTCCACCTTTCTCTCTCTAACCCATATGTGGTAGCTAATAGTTCATACCTATTTAGATAGCTCTCTATATCATCGTCTTTCTCAACAAAATGATCTAAATGAAAATTCATAGCTGAGGTTGAGGCTCCCTGGCTAGCAGTGACATCAGAGGTAAAGGGACTGGCACCATTTTCAGGAGCATGGCCTTGAAACTCAAACTCCCTTAGTCGTAACTCATGTTCCCTTTGTAATCTCTTCTCCTCCTTTTCTGCTTCCCTCTCTGCAGTCAATCTTCTTTCTTCTGCTTCCCTTTCTGCAGCTAATTTCTTCTCTTCCCTTTCTGCAGCCTGTCTTCTTTCCTCGGCTTCCAATGCTTTAGCCTCTTTGTCAGCCTCAATCTGCAACCTCTTAATTTCCTTTTCAGCCTCTAACTTTCTTTCGGCCTCTTTTTCTAATCTTCTTTCTTCTCGTTCAATATATTTGTCACATTCAGCCGTGACATAAGTAATCATAATTTGCCCGTCCATTCCTAACTCTTTCGCAGTCTGTACAGCAGCAGATCGAAATTTTGCCAGGTCGGCCATTGTCTAACAGATAAATGTCTAAAATATTTAACTACACAATTTTATCTATGACTAATTAACTCAGGACAACACAGGCACTGTGAGCTCAACCTTATTTATTTTCACCCAAGGATACTTTTTAATTCTTATTATTCCCTGAAGTGAATTACCTCCAATATTTTTAATAGGGAAAGATTCAAAATCCCGAGAACGAGACCCCAATATATGTGGTAAAGTGGGATATATAAATATTTATAGGGGACTTAGTGTACTGACTGAGATCAGCTGTGAAGGTATCTATATCTAATAAGGGTAGTGTATTATAGATAACCTTACTTGCTACCACATATTTTTACCTCAGTCAGAATTATTCTGGAATATAGTGATGACTACGTTGAATGTCTAGGGTATGTATATGATGAAGTGTAAGTCACAACAACAACCGACAGATAAACAATTTAATTTATTCCACCACACTTGACAACACTGTGACACTCACATACATATAACACTCTATGAGAATATCTTAAATGAGTCACTGATAAATTTTCAAATATCAATATGTATTCAGTGCTGTCATTAATGTATATGTGTCCTGATTCAATTACAAAGTGAACCAGGAATCACAATCAATTTTAATTACAAGTTATATGTACAGAATTTATCAATATGAGTCTTGTAGTGACATATATTATTAATAATATCCTATGTGTGTCAGTTGTGTAGTGGTAATATGAGGTAATACTGGTTTTATTTTTTTAAGCTATGTTGGCATTAGTCATCATGACTTCAAGAGTTTGTTTCTGTTGGAACTAGTATTGGAGATGTTCTCAGTTCCTGGCATTAAAACAATTAATTTCCCCTCTTAATTTGATGTTACAATGTCAGTTTAAGCTGGGGGTACATAATGTTGAGCTCCGCTGTCCACAAATTCTTAACTTTCGTGATGACTGCAGGAAAAGACTCCTCTGCTCGATTACTTCAATGAGTTCTGGAGCCACCTCACTGTTTGCTATATGGACCAAGGAGTATGCTGTCCGCCTCTGGATTCAGCAAAGCTCTGTCCAGGTGCTGCTCAATAACTTTAAGACCACGGTCCCTGAAACAAGAAGGTTGTACCTCCTACTTCAGAACTAATTTATACTCTATTTCTACACTGAGCACAATACATAACAAACACTGAGTTCAGAGCGTTAGGCCAACTGTCAGCTTCATCTGAAATACTTTATACCAGTATTTCCCTCCCTAATGGTTACTACGCCTCTGCAATTCCAGCATTATTTCTTTTTAGTCAATAATCTAGGTGTCAGTGTACTGTTTGGCAATTCCATGTAGTTTTACTTTCCTCCGACACCTTCTGTTCAGGCTGGAGCACTATAGGCTTTACCTCATGTTCGCTACTGAACCACACATATATACAGACATAATTATCAATTCACATTCAATTTTCATTTAAAAAGATATCAAATGTTTAAAACCTACCACAATTCATGGAAATAATACACAGTGACGTTGAATGGCAATGAATATAGCACAACTTCGATCTGCCGATGTCCCAGGCTTTATTTTAGAAAAAATATACACTGGTGCTCAACGCACTGTTTCTTAGTAGGTTTATTACAAGATGTGGCAAGGAACAGACGCTCTGAATTGTGTATATTGGCAGCTCTAACCAATCATGCCATGTTTACCTACTTTTCAAAAAATATTACCCTTCTCACGTTTCCCCTGACAACGAAAGATAGTATTTATAGTCCGACTAATCGTGTTTAGCCTTACATTTGTTGCGCTCCAATCAAATAGGAGTTAACATGGTAGGCTATTTCCGTAACGTAATGTTGTTTCAAACACGTTATAAAAAAAATTTTATGAGCAGAAATGATTTCATGCTGTCAGGCACCCCCACCATTTTATTTTGGCTATAATTTGGTAATTCCTAGACTATTTGTGTAACGTTTTACATATTCTTTGCCAGCAAGTCCTAAGGAACCCAAATATACAAATTTAAAAGAGCTAAGTGGCTGCGTTCAAAATATGCAATTTCTTCTACCTCCTGTTTACTTCGAAGATGTGCTGTCTGGGTACTGTCATGTTTTCAAACGTAAACCAGTATAATGTCATATTTCCCAATAAGCGTTTTTCAGGATTTTAAAACCTAACTCTCGGATGGGTAGTGTTTTTCTGACACTGTTTATTTGAAAAAAAGTTAGTGCTGGCCTTACACGTGGGATTGGCGTTACTATTAATCGCGCGACGCGTGTTAGTATTGCATGCTTCCTGCCTTCAGTCGTCCCTCTCTCTCTCCTACTTTCATCTGTCTTTTAGTTACGCCGTGTATGGAATGAATGAAATATTAAATCTAGGTCATTGATCAGCTTGCGTATTTCAAGGTTTTTCTTAGAATTGGAGTACACTTTTTAGTGTGTTTGCGAAACGCGTGTATACTGCAGAAGACTTTACTATCAACGTGAAACGTTACAATTTGCAGACGCAGGAGAACACAAGGGGGATTTCGAGTACAGTCATTGTGACAGCACTGTTCTTTACCATTCTTCTTTCCTTTTATTAAATTTATTTGTTAGGCCTTATATTTATGTTTTAATTTATATATGTGGATTAGAATTTCTCACGACAGCTCCTTCCCATCCACACGGGATTTATGTGCAGGAGCCGTTCAGATTATTCAGTCAAATTTCCGGTCGTAAACATTTCTTCAAACGCCGACGCCCGGGTTTGAACCATGAACACCTAGTCGCCAGTACAACGTTGTAGCCATTACACCAGCGCGGCTCCCAATGATTGCATTATTTGGTAGTAGTAATCTGAATGTATACATTGTTGTTAGACCTTTATTGTCGGCACATGGATACATTAACTAACTTGATTTGTATTTACTAGTTAATATTGTGACATATTATTGTGCTACATTGTTACATTGCTTTTCAGTTATTTTGCTTCATATTGGACAAATTGTTAGTTTGGCATAGCGTGTGAATGATCAGTGCATATTTATGTACTTTCTTGGTGGAAAACCCTGTTTCCCACTTGAAGAGGGGGATCATGTAACGAAATAATTAACGTTTGTAAGTACTGAGCAGCGCTCAAGGACTAAGAAGTACGCTTGAGCGATTTTGACTGACACGAGATTGAGAGAACCCCGTGCAAGTGATGCGAGCGGTCAACGGTGAAAAAGCAGGCAGAGGGATTTGTAAAGGAGAGGGATTGCGGATTTGGTACGGGACAGAGTGGTGTGTGATTGCTGGTTGATGGGCTTGTAAGTGTAATTGAAATTGTTATTGAATTGTCATTGAATTGTAATCGAATTGTAATTGATGTCTTGTGACAAGGAATACCGGCCAGTTGTAGTGCGTGGGGTTGAAGTCTTACGCTATTGTTATAACTGCATTTGCATAACCAGGATATGTCCGAATTGTACTGAGTGAAATACATTTCAGTGTGGGACTGTACACACGGGTTTGTTCATTGATTATCGTCAAACGTCCCGTTCATGTTATCTGTCAATGAGAAGTCACAAGCCCACTACACATCCCCTAGACAGATGTTACTTGTCTCATAACAGACCCACAGCCCTGTAGTTAGATGATGTTCGAATCACTTAAGGTCTGGAAATATGAGTTAATTCCTCTGACGGCTGGTGTTCTGCGAGTTCCTGGCTTGGGAAAACTGTATAATTCCCCTTATTACTTCTTGTGATAAAATTCCCAAGTTTCCCGTCTTGTATTTAAATGGCGGGTTTACTTGTGAATTCTAAAGTTTCCCAATACTCGATCTGGTACTTATAACTGTGGAATGATAAGTCCTATCCTCTGGCTTGTAGGAGGTGTTGAGTTGACGCTGCGATGCAGTCTGTCTGTTCTGTGTGCGGTGACTTAGAGTTTGTTAGATTATATCTCACAATCCTTAGTTTCAAATCTCAGCTGTGTTTCCGCCAAAAGTTCCAATCAAATCATAGATTCTGGCGAACCAATCCAATATATCTAGCACTGTTTGGGTGGGGAAATTTATCATTACTCATCCCCCGTGTATTTGAAAATATTAAATTTAATATACACGCGTGGCCTCTTACACAGTCATGTCATATCGTTACCTAAGACTTCCAGCACACCTCTGTTTATCAGAATAATCTGTGTGCCTACGCCAGACAGATGTCTGTACATCCCATGTGGTCTTTTTTCATCTGATCACAAAACCAGCTTGTGTCAACACGATCAGCCGCTTCCCAATGGGGTCAAATGTTTGACGGCCACGTTTCCACATGTGTTCAGACAGATTAGGCGATAAAATATTATCGCTGGCCGGGTGACCAAACTTAGCGAATCGTAACAACAGTCTGGGAGTGGAGTGTGAAACAATAAGATACGCATTACTCTCGTAGCACATACTGCCATAAGGGCGTGGCGTGTTAGAGAATTCACCATGCTATGTCCAGCATAGAGCAAAATAGTAGAAATAACGAATGAGAAGGCACGATTTGAGCCAAATAAAAGCGATGAGTGAGAAAAATGAAGAAAAAGAAAGGATACTGCCGGAGGGTTGAAGGTGTGAGAGATCACACAAAAGGACACGTACAGACGTGTCGTCACAGGCACATAAATGTGTCGGGAAAACGCCATACTCAGAAGAGCGTTTCATGTCTATTTCTATTACCAGTTATTGGTGGTACCAGCAGAAAGGACCATTTCTGGCACAAGCATTGACAAGCGGTTTACGCATTAAGATGGCAGACCAGCTTTGAAGACTCTCCTTGACTTTCCTGGGAAACGAGCTTCACCCTACAAACCTTGACCAGAGACGAGTGACAGCAGTGTACAGAAAACCTACCCATCAGAGGTGGATTAGAATCATCATTGGCAGCTAAGTTAACCTATATGCTGCCACTTGAAGTTTTTTATAACCCCATACTACCATCACCAACGTGATGAGTAGCTTTTCTTGATTCATAACTATTCAAATTATTTTCCAACTGTTATTATTATTAAATTTTGTTATTTGTAATGTTACAAATTTAACTTCGATTTAATCTTTTAAATATATTACATGTTTGTCTTAGTCAAAGCTGCTAAACACACACTCTAAACAGAGCTATATATACATTATAATAATAAATTCCACTGATTAACTCATCGGTGGAGGTTTAATGAGCTAGAACAACTATTGCTAAATTCTTCATAAAAGTGTCGGCAGATTATAGAATTAACGTGCTTAGCGATAGGCAGCATTGTTTTCGCTTATCTGAATATCTTATGAAGACTCCCATGTGATAGAAGCTTTACCACTCTTCTATCGACATTTCTGCAAGAGTAATCTTGTGTAAAGATAGACTCCATTGAAGCCTATAATAGATACTCTTGAGTTTTGGCCACTGTTGGACCACTACTGCAAAGCAGGGGATGCAATACCGTCACAGTTGCTGCCACAAGGCGTTCGTCAGGGACAGACGATCAAAAACAAAAAGGAAAGAAAAAGAAAACTCAGTAGAAAACATGAAACATAAAAGCAAGTACACCTGATTAGAATACACGGCTGGACAAAAATGACGGTCGCCGCCACCGGATGTAGAGAGAAAATACTGCGTACGAAAAAACGCAACGAAAAACGAAGTGAGGGAAAAGTACAGAACGAGAAAAATAAGAAAAAAATAAAAATAGACGGAAAGAAAGAAGAAAAAATATTAATAATTTTTTTTTTTAAATTAAAGAGATATTTACTTTAGATAACATATTCTATTTGCTGTTTTTATGTTAACTGTTTGATTTAGATTACACAAAAAGTTTTATAGTACTCATTGCGCAGGAATAGACATTCGGGAGATCCCGATCTACCGATAAACAACACAGGATGATTTCGTAGATCTCTAGGTGATGGAGGAGGTTTTAAAGCTAGAGACACCCCAGACGCTATCACGCAGACAAAAAAAAAACAAACAAAAAAACGCGCTATATCCTTATGATTAAAACTACTTTTTCCGCCCGAAAACTCACGGGCCAGCTAATAAAAGTACACGTTAATCGTGAAATGAATGAAATAGAAACGTAATTTTTTTCTTTGAAGTAATAGAAATATTGTGTAAAATGTCATTTAGTTCGAATTTTTCCACTGCTTAAATTTCCATTTAGGCTGCACTTGTCCCAAATTCCAAGTACATATACAGGCCCAAAAACCGACGTAATTCTATCTAGGCAAGTCTTTAGCGGGCTCAGTGATTCTAAAGTACAGATGTTTTAAAAATCTCTGCCTATTTTTAAAGGTTATTTCGTCACACCTACCCAACTAATGTATATGAAACAAACATCAAAATAAAGACAATTAACTAACCATTTATTACATAAAATACTATGACATAACATTGCAGGTCAACCTGAGATTCAGTTTTGTTCTACACGTGATTTCATAGCGGGTAACAATTTTTGCTGTCTCTTGTGACGTTAACTAACTTTTCATTATTTTATTTTATTCATTTTTTTGTTTGTTCTGGGACTGAAGAGAAATGAGCATTAAGACCTACAAGCTTAGAGAGCCAGAAATTAAGACCAGATAACAAGGGCTTATTGCTGCAGCGGTGAACAACACAGAAGAACAACCTGCTGACTTGGAAACCCTCTGGCTTAAATTCAAGGGCATCATAAAGACAGCTGCTGCAGAAACATGTGGTGAAGTCCGACTTGGGAACAAAAGAAAGAGGACACCTTGGTGGACAGAGGAAGTCAAAGAGAAAATAAGAGAGAAGAAAATGGCATGGTAACAATACTTAGGAGCTAAAAACACAACAGGACAAATGGAGAAATATAGAGAATATGTGACAATCAGAACAGAAGCAAAGAACAAGGTGCTAGCAGCAAAACAGAAGTCCTTGGAAGAATTTGGAGAAAAGCTAGAAAAAGATGCGCAAGAAAACCAGAAATTGTTCTATAAGATCCTAAAGAACACGAGGAAGGAAAAACAATGCCCTCTCAAATTTATAAAGGACAAGCAAGGCAAATAGCTTACTGCCCCGAAGGAAGTAATGGAAAGATGGAAAAAATATTTCTCAGAACTCCTGGATGGTGAGCATGGTGAAGGATCAGAAATGATAACCACTAGCACAGAAGAGAAAACCAATGATGGTGAAGATGACATAAAGATGGAAGAACTGGAGGCAGCACTGGAGAAAAACAAGATGGGCAAAGCAGCAGGGCATGATGGTATAACACCAGAAATGGTTAAATACATGGGAGCATCAGGCGACCTATTACTCTCAAGGAAGTGCATAAGTTAACACGGGAATCACCAAACGGACGAGACAGAAACCAGATAGATCACATAATGATCAATGGCAGATGGAGACATGCACTACAAGACGTGAAAGTAAGAAGAGGCGCAGATGTGGGAAGTGATCACCACCTAGTAGTAGCAAGACTGAAAGTGAAACTCAGAGCTGCTGGACCAGTTGCAGTCAAACAGAAAAGATACAACATCACGAAACTGAAGGATCCCCTCACCAGAAAAGCTTTCGTGGTCGACGTAAAGAGAAGATATGAGATTATCAAAAGCCAGGAAAGAACAGAGACTGATGATGTTGACCAGAGATTCAACACCATCTCAACTATATACAAGGAAAGCAGCAAGTCATGCTTGGGATTCCAGGAAAGAAAGAGCCAAGACTGGATAACACCAGAAACGATAAACACCATAGCGAAGAGAAAGGAAATGGAAAGAAAGAAAACAGAAGCTAAGTCTCCCAGGTTAAAGGCAATATGTAGTGAACAGTACAGTCAGCTGGACAAGGAAGTAAAACGTCAAACCCGTGCTAACAAAAGGACATTTCTAGATGACCTTGCAAGACAAGCAGAAGAGGCAGCACTGAGAAATGAACAAAGCACAGTATATAAAATAACTAAAATCATCAGTGGAAAACGAGGTGCAAACAATATTACATTAGTAAGAGATAAGCACGGAAATCTCATCACGATAGTAGAGGGACAGGAAACAAGATGGGCAGAGCATTTCAGAGAAACTCTGAATAAGGAATCACCAGAGACACAATTGAATGTTCCTGAGGCTGAAAATGATCTAGATGTTAATACAGACATCCCACGAAAAGAAGAAATCATCACAGCAATCAAAGGGTTAAAGAATGGAAAAGCTCCTGGTCATGATAACTTAAATGCAGAGCTATTTAAGACAGACCCTGAGCTAGCAGCAGAACTATTAGAACCACTATTTGCACAAGTCTGGAAAACAGGGACAACACCAACAGAGTGGAGAAAAGGAATAATTGTCAAATTGCCCAAGAAGGGAGATCTTGCAGACTGCAATAATTTTAGAGGAATAACTCTTCTCTCATTTCCCAGCAAAATACTAGGCAGGATAATTATACAGAAAATCTCAAAAGCAGTAGACCACAAACTGAGGAAAGAACAAGCAGGATTTAGAAAGAACAGAAGATGTGTAGATCATATATTTACTCTCAGGAACATTATAGAGCAGTGCTCAGAATGGCAAAGACTGCTGTACATTAATTTCGTTGATTTTGAAAAGGCTTTTGACATCATACATAGGGACAGTTTATGGAAAATACTGAGGGCTTAAGGAATTCCAAGCTGCATAGTGTCAATTATAAAAAGCCTTTATGCCAACTTTAAGTGTAGCATTGGGCAGAGCAACCTAACCTTTGAAGTGAAGACAGGAGTACGACAGGGATGCCCCTTATCAACCACTCTATTTTTAACAGTCATAGACTGGGTGATGCGCCCGACAACAGAGAGCAATCCAAGAGGAATAAGATGGACTACATTTTCTACATTGGAAGATCTAGAATATGCAGATGACATTGCACTGCTAGCACATTCACATCAACACATCCAGGAAAAAACGGATAGACTTAATAAGTATAGCCAGCAGGTGGGCTTGAACATCAACCTAAAGAAGACAGAGGTCATGACGCTCAATGTGAGCAACCCTGAGCCCATATCAGTAAGGAATCAGCAACGGATACAGACAGATGCCTTCACATACCTAAGATGCATAGTAACACCAGACGGCGGAGCAAGCAAAGACATCAAAAACAGAATGAACAAAGCAAGAACAGCCTTTTTTAGTCTAAACAACATCTGGAAGTCCTCTCAGTTCAGCACAAGCACAAAATTAGGTTTATATCAGAGCTTTGTGCTTTCTGTTCTTCTCTATGGCGCGGAGAGCTGGAGAGTTACAGAGAAGGAAATGTCGAAATTGTCCTCTTTTCACACAACATGCTTAAGAAAAATTCTCCGAATTTTTTGGCCGAATACCATCACCAACCAAGATCTGCTTACTCGGAGCAAGCAAGTGGACATGCACACCATCATAGCTGGCAGACGCTGGAGCTGGGTTGGCCATGCCCTCAGAAGAGACCCCGATGCCATCACAAGAACAGCTATGCTATGGACCCCTGAAGGAAAACGAACGAGAGGCCGACCAAAAACAACTTGTCGGTGGACTGTGGAGGCTGAGATGCAAAGAATGAACCAGAGTTGGGGCACTGTATGAACGATGGCCGCCGACCGAGCAAAGTGGAATCAATTTGTTGTTGCCCTACAAGACGCCACCAGGCGTAATGGCCACTGACTGCTTTGACGGGCGGCGGCTAAGGATCAAAGAAGAAGAAGACATGGGGGAATCAGGCGACCTATTACTCTTAAGGGTCCTACAGGCAGCGTGGTGCAACAAGACCATACAAAAGGATTGGGAGATTGCCATCAGAACACCAATTTTCAAAAAGGGTGGCAATCGACAATGTGGAAACCATAGAGGCATATCCCTTCTCAGTGTCCCTGGTAAAATCTACTCTAGAATCTTAGAGCAGAGACTCTGACGCCTAGCTGAGCCACAATTGGATGAGGTCCAGTGCGGATTCCGAACTAACCGAAGTACTCAAGACCTAATCTTCACACTCAGACAGCTGAGTGAAAAGGCCCTTGAGTTATAAGAGTGAGATCCATCTTTGTTTTATAGATCTGGAAAAGGCGTTTGGCAGGGTCCCCTGGAGCTAACGTTGGGACTGTTTGGCAAGTAAGAACATTCCAGCACCTCTGATTCATGCTATACAGAGCTTCCACAAGTCTTGCAGAAATTATGTGAGGACAGCAAACCATAAGTCAGAAATGGTTGTTTTGTTATAAAATAACATGTAACAAATTTAATAATCAATTAGTCTTAACAAGTTTAAAATAGCGATGGAATGATGGGGAGTTTATAGATGTAAATAAAATTGTCTTCACTGAGACTTGGTTTGAAGATTGATAAAAACAATTGTCATTTTGCTGTTTTTTTGTTGTTGTCTATGTGAGTACTGCAGCCGTAGTTTCATCAATTCTTCTATTATGCGGGCCCGTCTCCACACAACTCGTCCAATGTAGGCGGTTAGTGCAGATTCCCTGCTTTTATCTCACAGCTAGTGTCATAGGAACTTTAGTCTTACAGCTTCGTAACATGTACAGTGTGATAGCTTCGTTCAACGAACCCAAAGTAGCTTTTGAGAACACAATCTCCTAGCACAGTTAGAATGGACACAACAACTTAGGTTAGATGCTTTCGAATCACTTGGTCTGGGAAATATTAGTATTCTTCATTTGACGGGTGATCTAATTCCTTAGGTCTCCAGTCTTTGTATTTAAAAATTGCGGGTTTACTTTTAATTTTTAAAGTTGCCCAAATACTATGCCCTGGTCCTTTAAGTTTCCAGTCTTTGTATTTCTTCTTCTTCCTTCTTCCTCGTTCGTCCTGAAAAGGACGGTGGTTGCGTTGTGTCTGTTTACGCCTAAGCTGTGATATCTGCACTTTCGGTCGACACATCCGACTTCTGCACGGCATTTTTTAGGACCGGGTTTGCCTTCCCATTGCGATCCACACTCGCTCAGCCAGACTGCACTGCTTCAGACTGTTTCCAGGACCACCACGTGGAGGTGGAGTGCGGTCTTTACCAGCTCTGGTTCGCTGGTCCTGACGCAGGCAGTCAAGCTATGAGTCGCTGACTGCATACTCTATTGCTGCGTCTTTGGGTCCCGTCTTTGTATTTAAAAATGCGGGTTTACTTTTAAGTTTCAAAGTTGCCCACATATTTCGATCTGTCACTTATAATTTTTGGAATTCTTAGTCCGATGTCTCACTGGCTCCTGGGAGCTGCTAATTTGACGTTGAGATGCAGTCTGATCTGTGTCTCCGATTTCGCTAGATTATATTTCCATTTCTCAGTTCAAATCCCAGATTGTAATTCCGACGAATTTGCAAATGAAAGTCTATTCCGGCTCTCAAATCAAGCCAATGGTAAGCTCTTTATAAAAGCATATATATGGGTTGGGGCGTTAAATCATTATATACCCCGCGTGTTTTAAAATATCAAATTTTAAAATTCCAAAGTGGGACCTCTTTCTAATAAGGCAGTAATACTTTCGCTTGCATTTTTATGCAAACTCACAAACAAATCTGTGAACCTATTTCCTGTGTAGCTGCTTTCCCATCATATTGTCTCCAAAGACAGATTATCGGTAATGTTGATACAAAGATGGACCAGCGGAAACGTTTATCTAATTATCACCTGTGTCTTCGCACACCCCAGACGGCTTTCTCAGACAGACCGCGAACCCAGGTGGTCACTTGCCTGTTTGTCGCTGGCCCCGGAAATGAGTTACGTCAAAGTCGCTATTCCTCTTCACGTTTAATATCTGCATCAAAGGTGGCTAGACAACTTAGGTGATAAGCGTATTATCCGCTGAACTGTCTAATTTACCTTGTCATACGACAATTCACCGGGCGAAACGTAAACAATTCTGAGAGCGGCTAGAGCAGAATGTACGTGTATAAAATATGTCCAAGAATAGGACGATGAAGGAGAGAAATGAAGACAAGAAGTGATACTGCCGGAGAGGACATAAGTTATAAAAAGTGCACAACTGATTCGTCACAGCTTTCAATTTCCTCATCGACCTGTTCTCTACAATGTAACGTTATGGCGTATGGTCTCAGTTTAATCGGTGTGTAGTCAGTGAACTTGATGTTATGTGCTATAATATTTGTATGTCCTGGTAAGTCCGTCATAACGTCTTGATAGGAATATAATAAATCCAAAACCTGATCTTTGCGTTCTATTGATAAATCAGCACATATCGTTACATCTTTCTATGTTTCTAAAGCCTGAAGAGATGCCAATGGAAAAGATAAAGATACATACTCAAAATTAGTTTGTTCTTCGTCAACCAACGCTGTCGATGTATGTTGTCCTGATGGTTTATCAATTGAATCATATATTAATTGCAATTGTTCACGTCTTTTATTGTATTGGCGTAACATATTTACTTGAACAGTTTTATGTCTGCCTTTTACGTCGACAATGTAATCCACGTCAGTTGTTTTAGCAACAACTTTTAAAAGTCCTTGCCAAGTTATAAGCAGCGGTCCTCTTTACGTGGTAAAGGAATAAAAACATCATTATCTACTGTGAAAGATATTAGTTGTCTATTACGAGTTTAACGCAATCGTGACTGTTTCAGATGCGCCAGTCGCCACCTGACACGCATTTATTAAGCATTGACGTAGATTAACTACATATTGATAGAAAGACTTTACATTGACATTCTGCTCAGAACCTATTAACAATTGTTTCAGTATCGCCAAAGGTCCTCTTGGGTTGGCACAAAAAATCAATTCGAAAGGCGAAAAACCAGTTTGTTCGTTAGGTACCTTCCTATAAGCAAACAATACTGCACGAAGAAAACAGTCCCAGTCCTGAGGACAGCTAGTAGTAACCTTCCCCAATAACTGTTTTAATGTTCCATTATATCTCTCTATCAATCCATTACTGGCCTGATGATAGATAGCTGGTACTGAGTGAATAATATTTAGCGTATTTAGCACATGTGTCGTGATACATGAAACAAACTGTGTACCTTTGTCTGACAGAATGTCCTCTGGAAATCCCAAACGAGATAAAAATAACAACAGTGCGTCAGCAACTGAAGTAGATGTAATAGTCTTTAGAGGAGCAGCCTGTGCCAACGTGTGCACATGTCAATGCACTTGAGAACATAACGAAATCATCTTGAAGACGGCACTGTTACGGAACCGATAATATTAATGGCCATTTTAGAAAAAGAACGCACAGAAATGTCTGTAGTCTGTAGTGGTGCCAAATTACGTGCGCACTGTTGCGCGACTTGCTGGATGATGCACGGACTGCAAAAAAGTTTGATGTGTTTATTTACACCAGGCCAATAAAAATGTGAATAAATGCAGGGAGGATAGCGTGATTCGCTTGCATGGCTAAGCGGGGTTGTCGCACGATAGGTCCTGGGTGCGAGTCCTGGGCAAGCCACTAACGTCTGTTGTTTTTCTGTTGTCTAGTTTTCTACTTCTTTATTTCTTACGAGTGCCTGAAAACATAGCTTTATGTTTGTCTAATATTTATTTACAATAACAATGTGACAGCACTCCATATGTGACACGTGCAATTCCTATATGACCTGCGAACACCACCTCGTGTGCATTAGATAAAATCAGCCTAAAAGAACCAGAAACTAACACTTGTTTGCGTATGGATACGTTATTATCGAAACAACTATCAAAATGTAGTTTTTGAGATAAAACACACAAAATGATGCATACACAAATGTATCAGTGAAAGTCAACTAACGTCTTAATGACATGCCCTCTTTTTGTTCTTACCAGCTCAACAGAAGAGAACAAGTGGTAATGTTCAGACTCTGCACTGGGCACAACAGATTGAGATACCATCTATTCAACAAGCTAAAGGTAGGAACTACCGATCAGTGTAACTGGGGCACTGATAAAATGGCTGCTGAACATTTGCTTCAAAGTTGCCCAACATTTGCGGAACAGAGAAAGTGCATATGGCCGACACCAGTACCATTCGTGGAAAAGCTCTACGGAGATTCAGATAGCTTCAAACTACCTACTGCTTTCTTTGAAAACATTAAAGTGGACATCTGAGAGTGTACGAAGAAGAGCGTATCTGTGAAAAAAGGAGTATTAGTTTATACATCTGTCAAGAGGTAGCACTCGATGGTACCACCAAATGTTACTCACTTAACAGAAGTTCATGTAAAACATGATGGATCCACCAAAGATCGTCTCACATCTACAGTGGTGCATCCAGTATCCCTCGGGACTGACAAAAAAAAAATTACTTCCATAAATTTTTTTATATACGAAGGTCATTGATGACCGTTAAAAGTCAAGTGAATCAATACAAACGAATTTTTTTGGTCCAATAGTTTGACAGTGAATGCGATATTATATCACGTTACTGGAGGAAATAAGTTATCAGCATAATATAATTTCAAAGCCCGTACATGAAACTTGAACTTTTGTCAGAAATATATTTTTCTGTAATTATTTGTGACAAAAGTAATAAATCCATGTGATATAGCTTTTATTAATGCTAGGTAGATGCCTTAAAATTATTTAATTGCGCCCTAATATAACCAACGGACCCAAGGTCTAGGTTGAACGGGGTGAGCCTCGCCAAGACGAGGCATTTCGTTTTTTGAAAATATAGATCCACATTTAAATAAAACGAAGCATTATCCGTGAAATTTCGAATGAATCCGATACTTTATTTATCTGTATTTATTTTTATTCCTAAGTTACTTTACAGGAAAAACAAATTAATACGGTTTAAATTACTGACTGCACGCTTTTTTGTTTGAATGAAAATCTAAATAGATTTTGAGTTCTTACGGCGTTTACGCTAATAATAATGCGTAATTCAACAGTAAAGTTATTTTATACTGCAAAAAAAAAAAAAAAATACAGTTTCAAAATACGAGATGGATACAGTATGTGATTACTGCGGAGCAATGCAATTGAAAACTGAAGAATCTGAAGCGTGTTGTTTCAATGGTAAAGTTAAACTACTAGATCGATACATTTGTAACCATAATTTGTTGTGATAAGGGAAATTCTCAACTCATTGGAACCAACTGGAATTCCACATCACAACGTATTTTAAAAAAGTGGTGCACCAATAATGTGAAATTTTGATCCCCCTAAATTGTGTAATGGAACCAGATTATTTGCTAAGAACCTCATTCCAAACGCGATAGAAGCAACAATATTAACAGGTTGTGCCATAGAAGAAAATGCATTCATTCCACGCATTAATCTGATCCCCATTGACATGCATTTTGATTTTAATTTAAGCGACTGCAATATCCATTGCGTTTTGCATTTGCAATGATAATAAACAAGGCCCGTGGTCAGTCAATTAAGATAGCATTAACTTAGAAAATCCGTGCTTTTCACACAGTCAACTATACGTTGCTTGATTCACAGTGGGCATACCAAGAAATTAATTCATTTTTGCCCCATAATGCAAAACCAAAAGTATTGTTTATTAAAAAGCACTGGAATAATGTTGTAAAAAAATAAATTTAGAAAATAACGATAAGGAAATATGACACGGTGTAGTAAAATGTATTAATTGTAACATATACGATTTTTAAAATGAAAAGAATATAAATTTATCAAAATATCAGTTTGATTGTTACATTTTTAGAATCTTCATAAACCGTTAATAAAAACCCTGGGCAACGCCGAGTACTTACAGCTAGGGTGTGTGTGTGTGTGTGTGTGTGTGTGTGTGTACGTGTGTGAGTATATATATATATATATGTTATGTTATGTTATTCTTGAGGCAGCAGTAATCCTATTCTTCACTTGTCTCCATAGAGACGCCCCGGGAACCACACGGGGAAACAACTGAACAGATACGCCAATAATAGTATACATTTAGAGTTATCTCCACCAACGCTCCAAGTAATTGTTCTTATACCTCCAGTCAACCACCCCCCACACCCCCCCCCCCCCCAACCCACAAAAAAAAAAAAAAACAACCAAACAAACAAACAAATAAAAAAAACTGCATAAAAAAAAAAACATGCACAGGACTCCGAAACAAACGCTAAAAATCCAAACTTAATAACCCAGCAACATCTGCTCTACTGTGTCATAGTGTGCCTCTCGGTCAATGCACAACGATTAGGCCACTAGCAATAAGATATGGAGAACTTAATAGACCAGACTAAATAAATTATTATCAGCAGCGGCGGCTCCATTGTGTGTTGGCTGGTGGGGATATCTATAAATAACTTTGTAGTTACATGTATTCATTCGCGCTCATGAGCGTATAGCACAAGTGCATAAGGTTGGATTGGTGTTGGTTTTACGGACCATCTTGATTGCACACGGACAACTCCATCAGTGCTCCAATCTCCTCCCTCAGATCACACAAGGAGGATCTTAGCACAGTGCATGAACTCCGTAGCATCGGCGAGGATCCCTATGTGTATGCAGAAATCACACATTCTACAAACATTATTTTTTTGGTGGGTAGGTTTCTTAATTTTTACATTTTGCCAGGACAGCGGCCGTATGACCTACTCTTAAACGCTTTACGATTTACAACTGCCGAGGGATTTTTAAAGTGCGCAACTTGCACACGGGACCTCCTATTTTTTGGCTCTTATCCTAGATGGCTAGGTAGCCGATCCCACTACACATGAGATCAGGAGGGAGTATGACATCATTAAGTACCACTGGTTCTGAAATAAATTGACCATCAGTTATATTCCCTGTGCTGGGAGTGTACCCGGTACCTTTATAATTACAGGCTGACGCCCAACCTCTGAGCCATTCCGGTAACATCATAAAAGCGGACCCCCCCCCCCGCCCCCCCCCCCCCCCCAAAAAAAAAAAAAAAAAAAAATTAGTTCATGCTATTTGTTGTAAAAATTACACTAAAAATACAAAAAAAATATGTAACTGTTATCCGTTGACACATTGAAAAACTTACAACTGATAAGTTCTGTATCATTTTTCAAAATCGCTCCCGCTGAAAAGGTACTTTACTTCTAATTTTGTCCATTCGCCCTTAAATGCTGACAAAAACAAATGCTCATTTAGCTGATGTAGTCTAATATTTTTGACATCCAGCTGTAGTTTGAAAGTCTGTGTGAAAAATGTTTTTCAATTTAAGAAAACTAGTTATTTGATTATTAAGGGTTAAATCATACAATTATCTTATTAACTCTAGCTAAATCACAAGACAGCCGCGTCTTAGTAACACCACTTAATAATAATAATAATAAATTCTTTAAGCACCAAACACGGCGCATAAGGCAGAAACCAGTGCTCTCCAGGTTGTTCGTTGTGACGCCACTCCTCTTAGCTCTTGCACATTATTTAGGCCCAACGTTCTTCCTTCTCTTATTATTGTTCTTCTGAGTGTTTCTTTTGGTCTTCCTTTTTTCCTCTTACCCTCAGGAACCCAAGTGAGCGCCTGTAGTGGTATTCTGTTGTTTTGCATTCGTAGGACATGACCGATATATGACCATCGTCTTTTCCTTATATAGTCGGAGACATATTTCTGCCTAGAGTCTTCTCTTATTTGTCGATTAGTCTTGAATTCTTTCCAACTGATGTTCATGAGTTTTCTAAGACATTTGTTCTCGAATGTATTCAGCTTGTTCTCCAATGATTTTGTTATTTTCCAACTCTCACAGCCGTATGTTAACACTGAGATAACATTTGAATTAAACAGACGAAGCTTGGTATGTATATTCAATGATCGTAATTTCCAAATGTTAGATAATCTATTGAAGGCGCTAGCTGCCAAAGCAATTCTAGTATGGATTTCTCTTGTTGTGTCACCATCCTGAGTCATTTTACTGCCTAAATAATTGAAACTTTCAACTTTCTGTAGTTTTTCCCCGTTCAAGATGATATCAAAGGTCTCGTTAGAAAAGTTCATAGCTTTAGTTTTAGAGGCATTTATTTGGAGACCTATTTTAACCGAGAGATGACACAAATTATTTATTGCTTCTTGGGATTGTCTTGGTGTTGAACTTAAGAATGCTACATCATCTGCGAAATCCAGGTCCCCCAGGAATTTTCCATTTGTCCATTTTATACCCAATTGTTCATTGTGGGTATAGTTTCTCATAACCCAATCAATAGCTATTCCAAAAAGTAGTGGTGACATAATACAGCCTTGTTTCACCCCTGTTTCTACTGTAAACCATTCTGTATTCCCTTTATTTGTTCTAACACAACATCTTGCATTGTCATATAGCGCTTTGATTATATTCACATATTTTGTTGGAAAACCATAGATTGTAAGTATCTTCCACAATGATGGGCGGTGTAGACTATCAAAGGCTTTTTGAAAATCGACGAAGGTGATAATAAGTGGCGATTGCCTTTCCACTGATTCTTCTATAATTGTTCTTAGTGTGAATATTTGATCAATACATGATCGTTTCGGCCTGAAACCCGCTTGTTCTTCTCTGATCTTTTCGTCAGCATGCAATTTAAGTCTTTCTAACATCATGCAACATAATAATTTTCCAGGTACTGATAATAGAGATATACCACGCCAGTTATTACAGTCTGATAGATCACCTTTCTTCGGTAACTTTACAATAATACTGTCTTTCCATTGTTGTGGTGGTTGTTCTTCTCTCCATACTTCATTTATAATATCTAAAATTCTCAAGAGGTTGTTGTCATTAACTGCTTTAATCATTTCCCCTGAAATTTCGTCAACTCCAGCAGCTTTAAAATTTTTTAATCTTTTAACGGCTTGTTTGATCTCGTCCAGCGTGAATTCATCGCAAGTTATTGGCAAGGTGGTTGTGAGTGTTTCATTATTAAAATCAGGTGTTACTGTTGGTGGTGGTCTGTTTAGCACCTCCATGAAGTGCTCAGCCCATCTCTTCATTTGTTCTTTTTCTGTTGGTATTGAATTCCCTAATTTACCTTTAACAGGTGTTTCCATAGCAGTAGGCTGGTGACATAGTTGTTTTGTAATTTGATAAAGGCACCTACTATTACCAGTTCTTGCAGCATTTTCAGCTTCTACGGCCAGTTCATTGATGAAATGTCTTTTATCTCTTCGAGTTTTTGTCTTCACTTCTTTATTTAACAAGTTATAAGTTAGTTTGCAAGATTCAACTGCATTATGTGTACTTGCCGCTAGTAGTTTAAGTTTTGCTGTTTTCCTTTCTTGTATTTTATCCCAAGTATCTTCTCTCATCCATTTTTTCTTTTTATGTACTAGGTATCCGGTGGTCGCTACAGCTGCTTCTGTCATTGCTGTTCTCAGTTGTTCCCATTTAGTATCGATTGTCTTGGTGGTGATATCGTTGTCAATTTTGCCTAAAGCATCGAAATAGTTGTTCATTTTGACATTATATTCCTCCTTTATATCATTTGATTGCAGTCTGTGTACATCTATTCTTCTATTTTTATTCGGTTGGTATAACTTCTTCAGTTTAATTCTCAGTTTAGCTATGCAGAGGTTATGATCGCTTCCGATCTCTGCACCTCTGTATGCTCTGACGTCTTGAACTGATGAGCGAAATTTAGCGCTTATGCAGAAGTGATCTATCTGGTTCTTAGTTCTGCCATCAGGTGAATTCCATGTTATCTTGTGGATATTCTTATGTGGAAAGATGGTGTCTGCCACAACGAGGTTTGATATTTCACAAAGTTCTAGAAGTCTTTCGCCATTTTGATTCATACAGCCTATTCCATGAGTACCGAGATATCTTTGTACTCCATCGTTGTTGTCACCTACTTTGGCGTTAAAAGAGAAATACAACTGTAGCATTTATCTTGGGGACATGAAACAATAATCACAACTGGAGTATCAATGCTGTTTAAGCATATTTCACAGTTTTGTGACCCCTAGAGGTGTGAATCGTAAACTTCGTCAAAAAATTCTTTTGTGGTATCGGTCATCCTCCGAGCTGACAAAGGACCGAAAGATGAAGCGCTCGCGAGGTGGGAAATTTTAGGGTGTAGCAGCGAAAGAGTTGCTTTTAAACATTGAAAAAGATGCAAAACTGTTAAATTAACGATGACAAAATTGCAATGCACGACTAAAGTAATAAAAAAAAAATAATAATAAAGGTGGTAGAAGAAACAGTTTCAGGGGGGTTCAATGTAGAATCAAAGCGGTCATAATACATATATACATATACGGAGACTTGTTTATTGTCACTAATTAAAACATGAAAAGAAGGGTTTAAACAAATTTCTTTTAAAGTTCATGTGGGAATGGGCCCTGCTATCCTCTGAGAATGATCCGTCCTTGATTCTCACCAACTATTAGCGGGAGTATAAATGTAGTCAAATATAATGTGATAACGTTGTGAATACGTGGTTTCTGGTATCATTTTTTTTAGAAACCGTTTCTAGTTTCAAAATTTCGATTCAGTTTCTAGTTTCAAAGTTCTGAAAAACTGTAATGTGATCATTCTAATCTGCCGCAGCGGCCACTAATTAAAGCCAGAGATTAAAATACAGGGGAGTTTAGAAAGGTAGAGAATTTTTACTCCAGAATTAATCTTGGCCGTAGAATAGATAGGAAGATAGGTGCCTATGTAGGAAGACTTGAAGGATGAAGAATTTCAGCTGCAAAAAAAAAAAAAAAACCTGAGGCATACTCTGCTTCTGCAAGGTTTTTATCCCGTCACACTTCTTCAGTTGTATTATATGTCAATAATGACAATAGGCTCATGGACTATTGCCTCAGCTTAAGAGCATTTTTAACAATATATATAATTCCAACTCTGCGTGATATATATATATATATATATATATATATATATATATATATATATATATATATATATATAATATATATATATATATATATATATATTATATATATATATATATATATATATATATATATATATATATATATATATATATTGAATATCTGGTGTTAAGAAGGTCTAAAAATATTCCTTATGCTTAACATTGTTGATCACCTAGATCAGTTTTAGGGGGGGGGGGGGGGGGGGGGGGGGAATTGGACTGAACTCAATTTCTTCTCGTCTGACGTCGTTAAAGAAAGTGCTAGACTCTTTGAGTGCGTAAGTTTTTATACCCGTTTTCCACCATTTTCACGTCTTCCTACTTTCTAGACTGGTCCCGATGTGGGTGTTGTCTTTGATATGCCGGAGGTAAGGAGTGTATAACTGACTCATTAATCTCTCAATCTGTCACACTTGGGTGGTGCTTACCGATTAAGTGCGATCCGTGAGTCTATTGTGTAATAAGTGTTCCTACAAGATGTAGTGTTAATTGTCTTGCCAATTATGATGGAATGAGTTAGATGAAATAACTTGCGTCTACCGATAACCGATACGAACAAGCTAGCTTGTTCACTCGTCAACAGTGAGGAATGCAGTTAGCGACCCATAGCTAGACTGCTTGCGTCGGGGTCAGCGAACCAGAGCTGACCAAGACCCTACTCCACCTCCAAGTGGTGGTCCTGGAATCAGGCTGCATCACTGCAGTCTGGCTGAGTGAGTAGGGATCGAAGAGGGAAGGCTAACCCGGTCCCAAAAATGCCGATCTGAAATAGGATGTGTCGGCCGAAAGGCGCAAAAGTCGCAGCTTTGCTGTAAACAGACACAACGCAACCAACGTCCTTTTCAGGACGAACGAAGAAGAAGAAGAAAAAAATAACTTGCTACCAAGCATGACTACAGCCGACAGAAAGTTTTAAGACACATAAGATGGATTTTGGTACGAGGAAAAACAAAAGATTTGATACCATGGAGTGATCATAAAATCGTGTCCCGTGGTTAACGATAAGAAATATATGTGGTGGGTCATAAAAAGACAATGCTCACCCCATTCTCATTGTGACAGAATGGGGCAACCATTCTCGATCTGTATTTCACTACGGCAGTATCAGTTACATTTTTTTACTCATTTTTATTGCGTGCTTTCAATTGTCGCACTTTCTTTCTTTCTCTGCTTGTGTAGCGGACAATTGATATTGTCAAAACCATTTGACACTCCTTGTTGCTTATAATACATAACATTCGCCAGGCGAGACACATCCTTGCTAAGATTATCGCAGATAAAACCATATTGGTCTGCTTAGTTTTCGGGTAGTTCTGTTTGCTCAAGGTGTTCCGGGCGATAAACTATCCCGCCGGCGGACAGATTACAGACACGCACTAATCAGGCGGACACACCCGAACGGAAATGTTGTAATAGTCCGGGCAGAAGTAGTAAGATGTTATTTCATACACACATTGTTGTGTGAGTTTTCCGATGTGTCTGTGAGTTCGTACACAAGGGATCAGATATTTTCATGCCCCCCTCCCTCAACACGCACGTTTGAAAATGATTGGAGCTTATGAGTAGCTCTATAACAAACAGATGCAGGGGTGGGACAGGAATATAACCTGACACGCTTCAGTGTTAAGACACTGTGAGATTCACGCTTGCCGAGACAAAACCAGACTTGCCAGAGTGAAGCCTAGAATTCAGATTTCCATTTATCAGACCGGACTTTGTGGAACAATCTTGAAGGACTTACATAGCCCAGGAAAACCATTTTAATAAGGAAGGCCGAGGAAACTGAAACACACGGAGTTATAGGGGGAATTATCTTTTAAAAGTAACGACCCCCAAGAACACGTGTAAGAGGCCTAATCAAGTGCTTAACTTCATTCATCTGATCAAAAAGTCTGTGAGCCAGGATTGGCGTAAGTTGTCATTTTACATTCTATATTTTTCATTGCTGCTATCACCGGTGTCAACACCTTGTCGAGGTGTGCCGGTTTGCGTACCCTGATTACCCCCAGAGCTATGTCAGCTTGAGTTTTACTCCTGGAAGGTTCTACCAAGCTGGGCAGGTTTGCGCGGGGAGGGGTCAGACTAAAGCAGACACCCTGGTCCTCCAGGTTGGGGGTTTTACCATAGTGCTGACACCCCTGTCTATGTAAAAAGAAATGAAGTTACGGAAACGACAACGAATGAACAAACTTTGCTGCGGGACGGACATCCGGAGTCTGCGGCGTATGACTGTCAGTGGTGAAAGCCGAAAGGTAGCCACTGACACGAAAACGGACGTCATGACCGCAAAACGTGAAACAAGAATAGGATTTTGGAATGTCAGGACAATGAACGAGACGGGTAAACTAAAACAGGTCACAGCAGAAATGAGAAACTATAGATTACACATTCTAGGGATAAGCGAGCGCAGATGGACAGGGGCACGAAAAGTTAAAACAGCAACAGGAGAAACAGTACTTTACTCTGGAAGAAAGGATGGACAGCACAATGAAGGCGTAGCCATTATTCTACAGAAAGGAATAGAAAGGACATTACTGGAATGGAAACCCATCAACAACAGACTGATAAGAATAAGACTGAGAGGGAGATTCACCAACACTACAATAATACAATGCTACGCACCAACGATCGACAGCGATGATGAGGTCAAGGATGAATTCTATCAACAACTGCAGAAAGAAATGGAAGACCTAGATATGATCTTACCATAGTAATGGGAGACCTCAATGCGAAAGTTGGAACACACAATACATATAATGAAAGAGTAATGGGGAAATGCGGCAGCGGAACAGCAAACGAAAATGGGGATAAATTAATAAGCTTATGTAGTATTAACAGCCTGGTCCTTGGAGGAACACTTTTCCCACACAAAGAAATTCACAAATTAACATGGAAATCACCAAATGGTCGGGACAGAAACCAGATGGATCACATTAGGATTAACGGTAGATGGAGACATGCATTACAGGATGTGAATGTAAGAAGAGGTGCGGATGTAGGAAGTAATCACCATTTAGTAGTAGCAAAACTGAAAGCGAAACTAAGAACGGCTGGACCAACTGTAACTACACAGAAAAGGTTTGACATCAGCAAATTGAAGGACCCCCTTACCAGAAAAGCTTTTGCGGCTGATATAAAGAAGCGATATCAATTTGCCAAAAGTCAGGAAAAGACATTAACTGATGATATAGACCAGAAATTCAACACCATTTCAACATTATATAAGAAAAGCAGCAAATCATGCTTGGGATTCCAGGAAAGGAAGAAGCAAGACTGGATAATACCAGAAACATTAAACACCATAACGATGAGAAAGGAAATGGAAAGAAAGAAAACAGAAGCGAGGTCCCCCAGGTTAAAGCAACTATATAGCGAACAGTATGCTCTGCTGGACAAGGAAGTTAAAGACAGAACCCGAGCCAAGAAAAGGAATTCCTAGACGATCTTGAGAGACAGGCAGAAGAGACAGCACTGAGAAATGAACAAAGCACAGTTGTGACGTACGTCTAAGTATGACAAATGAATTTCCCTGACTCGATGGATGATAACAGAATATTGGCCTCTCATAACTTTAGAACCCCTGATCATCTGTTGTAACTTTTACCGGCATGCAGCGGTACCATCAAAGAACAGGCTGATCTTCAGAATTCAACGTGGAGCGGCCGCGATCTAAAGAATCAGGGACTTGCAGCTCACAGAGTTAGCTTCTCGGGAAATTTTCGCACTCTTATGCGAGCAGCCTGAGACGGAAGAAAATCGGTAGACCGGGGAAAACGTAGGAATCGCAACGTTTAATACATCGGCGAGGTACCCCGAATTTTGCTCAAGATCAAGAAAGGTGCGAAAATTTAACACGCCCCATTCAAGTTACATTCGAGAAGTATAAATAGAGAACTCCGATAAACTGCATTTTATCGTTCGCTCTGACAGAATCCTAGTTGCACTAGCATAGTCGGATCCCTGCTGGATTTCATCTACCTTCGTGACTATTGGAGTGTATTCTTTCTGTGCAGACGGTAATTTATACATTAGCTTCGAGTGATCATTGGTCGAGTTATTTCTATTGATTTCAATGGATTGTGGTGTAAATTTAACCTTATTAAATAAACCCATTTTCAAAGTTCTAGTGCAAACTAATGTTACAGCTAAAAGTATTTCCTAATACAATTGACGCGTAAATTTATTTTGCAGACGTTAAAGAGAATTATAACTTTAATACAGTTTAGTTCTGTATAGATAGATGTGCTTTTAATTATTTTTAACTCACGGGAAGTTTTCCTGATTTGTTAATTGACGACGCTAATAAGTAAATAGGCTAACTGTAATTTATCGCGTCAGATTATAATATGATTTGTAATGCATTTCTTGTTTTGATTATCTTTCATTCAGAACGATCATTCAACCTGCATCCCAGCAATTATTAACTATATACAGAGTTCTGCCAAACTCAATTTGATAACTCCAGTAACATATGAACTTTTTTAAAGCTAAACTTGTGGCGACCTGTAATGGGCCCCGCTCCTCTGAACGTAACTGAGAAAAAAGCCATTCAAGAAACACTTTAAAAATACTAGTTCATATAGAGTCCTTAAAGGAAACTGGAAGCAGAACATATTTTATTCACTGCCCCTATTTGTGAAGAAAAAGCATCGATACCTGAACACTGTCTGTCACGCATATTCAGTGGAATTTAACCCCCCCCCCCCCGAAGAAGAACTTACCTCAGTGTTTTCTTAACTTGTGACATTACGGAAAAAGGAAGTTATCTCCGCCAGCTGTGCCAATTTTAGGAACCACACCATACCTCACGCTTAGCCAAGTGCCTGTGCCTTTCTTTAGGAACTTTATCTAATAAACAAACAGTACCGTTAAACTTCAACGTCCAGCGATTTCGGGACACTTTGTTAACTTAAACAACCCGCAAAATCTGGGGCTGTACACGGAAGAAATTACTTTTACCTAAGTCAAGGCTTAGTGCTGTTTTTTTTTATGTATTTCCTATGAAGTGCCAGAATTCACCTTTCGGTAAGTCTGCGTGTGTGTTTGTTGGGATGGCCAGCCCTAGTGTGTTTTTTTGAATGAAAGGAGATTTATCTTTTCTTTACCCTTTTAATTAGTTCGACCTTATACTAAGGTGCATTATATTCCTTGTACGGGATCTCTCCTAGTGGGATTGGGTAACTGTGTTCATTCCCCCCTCCCGTAAAATTTGTTGATTTAAAGGGAGACAATTGAGAACCCTAGCTTTCCTCTACACCCCCCCCCCCCTTTTCTGTAACCCCTTGCCTCAGAGTAATAAATTTACCAGTGGGTTAAATTGCCTATCTCTGATCCCCCCCCCCCCCCCCTTTCTTGTCTTTGGGACCGGGTTTTGTCTGTTAGTAGATATAAACGGGAAACGGTGGATGGGATATTTCTCCTCAAAAGCCCCTCTTCCCTAGTTATATTTGTATTCTGTAACTTTTTGATTTTTGACTGTAAATGTACAATTATGTGTGAGTCCTTTATGATAATAAAGGTATGAATATTTATTTGTGTTGGTTGTCGGTTGGCCTAAAACTCCAAACATTTCCATCTGTGTAGTTTGTATTCATGTACGTTGAGCGACAGAATCACCAAATCGGTGAGCGCGCCTGAGCGACTGGAACTGACACAATTGTTTGTGCAGAAGAGAGATAGGAGTAGTCTGTGAGAAAACAGATATTGTCGTAATAAGAGACTGTCCTTGCTCCTTCCCAGCGCTTGTGAATCTACTACCTCATTCACCTAAATCCTTATTCTCACAGAGCCTTCAATATCACTTTACACTCTAAAGGGACCAATATTCATCAGCACCCTCTCAGATAAAAATTACGACAATATATGGTTAGCTCGTTCGAGATTCTGAACTTAGTTAAAATAGAGTGTGGTTGATTGTCTTTGTGAAGTAGGGTATAATCTTTAAAAGTATTACTTCCCCTAGACCAAGCCGTTCAGTATTTTGGGCCAACCACACAATAATTAAGACAGGTTTGTTTTTCCACAGGAACAGGCAGTTAGTGATAATAAAAGATTGTCACATTTGTATTCTCTGGCAGAGGGAATTGAAAATTTTGGTTATATAATTGCTGGGACTGCGTGATTGTTTTACAATCACTAAAGGTTATGAAGCGTTTGAGTTGAGCTAAGCTAAAGACGGATTGTTCTGATTTTTAAAAATTAAGTTAACTACGTCTCATCTCAAAAATTGTCTTCAGGGACGGAGTTTGTTGTTAGAGAATTAACATTTTCTGGGAAATTTTTTTTTCCTTTTAAATTGTTTAATATAAATTTTTCTCTACTGTTAGTAAGAGTAGATTCTTTTCTAGTGTAACTTACCATTTAATTGGCATAGTTGCTTGCGTTACGAGTCTTAAGTGACAATAATAGCGGCGATAAGTTAACACACGAGGTCATTCAGTAAATTTTTTTACTTTGTTTTTCTCGTAGCGGCTTGGAGTTTTTCCCCTTCTTGTTCCATCTTACTATTCTCTAGTCTTAGAAGCATCCAGTTCTTTGACAATGGCTGAGAGAATTAGGATAAGATCCATTTTGAGACAGGAAGCGAAAGACTCAGGATTAGACACAGAAGCCGCGAATCTGTTTATCACCCAGGAACTGCAAATATATGACGCGGAGCAACAAAGAGCAGAAGCAGAGAGGAAGGAGGAGCAACAAAGAGCAGAAGCAGAGAGGAAGGAAGAGAAACAAAGGGCAGAAGCTGAGAGGAAGGAAGAAAAAGAGAGAGAAGAGAGGGCAGAAGCTAGGAAGAAAGAAGCGGACGATCGTCAATTGGAACAGAAGAAAATTGAGGCAGAAATGGAAGCCCGCAGAGAGAGAGAAAGAGAGAGGGAAAGACAACATGAATTAGCGCTCAAGGCTTTAGAGAGTCGGAGTGCCTCTACTTCAAATAATGGAGAGCCGTCTTCGCCCCAGTCTCAAACAATGGATCTCTCCAGCACTCAGTCTGCCCAATTAACTGCGATGTCTTTCGCTTTAGAGTCTTTTCCTAGCCCTAACGAAAAAATTGACAGCTACCTAGAAAAATTCGAGAGACTCGCGAATCTTTATGGGTTAGAGAGTACCCGCTGGGCGCTCAAACTTTCAACGTCACTGAAAGGCAATGCTTATGACGTGTACACAAAGCTGGGACCGAATCAACATGATTACGACATGTTGAAGAAGGCCTTACTACAGCAGTTTGAGATGACTGCCCGAAAGTTTCTGCAGTTGTTCAGAAACAGCCGAAAAGAGAGCACGGAAACATTTCCCCAGTTCTCTTCACGTCTCACGGGTTATCTGACAAAGTGCATTGAATTATCTGACCTACCTCTTACATATGAGGGACTACTTGAACTTGTTCTTGTGGAACAGATAAAGGCAACTATGTCAAACGAAACCCGTAGATTTTTGGCTGAACAGGGCGCAGTCAGGCTTGAGGACATACTCAATAAGGCCGAACGCTATACCAATGCAATGGCCGAACTTCCCAGCACTAAACGTAAACCCACAGATGAGCCATCTCGTAAACAAAATCTAGAGCAGTCATCCTATTCCTCTAATTCCTCTCAGAATTATAACCAACGAGAAAATAATACCCAGAGACCTCCCCAGGAAAAATCGAAATTCTACAAAACCCGATACCCCCCCCAACAACAATTCTGATCAACCCACCAAGCCTACGTGGCAGCGCGGCCACCAAGGTCAAGGAAAAGGAAAGACCCCTACACCAGGAACGTCTGATCAGGGCAAACAAACCGGTCCAAACCGCGTTGGATGTTTGCATACAGCCTCGAAAGGTAGAGTCAATGTCAGTGATTCTCAACCTGAGGGGGACCGACCCTCAACTCGAGGAACTGTAATTTTGAATGGTACCTCAACCACTTGTCTCTTTGACACTGGATTAAGTTTTAGTTGTATTGTTGCTAGACACCTAGTCAAACCAGGTCAGGAGACAGAGGAAACCGTCAAACTTAGTGGAGTTTTCAGGAGTGATGCACCCAGGACGCTTCCTATCGCACTGGTAGAAATACACTCTGACTTTGTCAGAGGAGTTATTAAAGCGGCCATTATGGATGATCCTATCTACCCAGTTATCCTGGGATGTAGATATGTGTTTATTGGGAGACCAAAGGAGCCGATTGTGGCAGCGGTAACCACAAGAGGGCAAGCCAAGAAGGAGAGGGAGCCTGCGCCAAATTTGTTGCCGAACGAACTGAAGGAGGCGCAACAAAAGGACCCTACTCTGGAGCTCTGCTTTAAAAAACTGCCCATGGCTAAGGACCCCAGACACAACGGAGACATCTTTTCTAAGGATGGCGTATTGTATCGTAGAACGGGCAACCCGGACACGGGGAATAACCAGCTCCTAGTACCGACGCAGTACAGAAGCCAGATCTTAGAAATGGGGCACTCTCTTCCCTTTAGCGGACATATGGGACAAAACGCCACTATTCAGCGAATAAAAACCCACTATTGGTGGCCAGGAATGAACTCTGACATTGTCAGGTATGTGAAATCCTGCGCCCAGTGCCAACGGGTAGCACCCAAGCACTTGACACCCCCAGTACCTATGGGGCAAATGCCAATAGTAGGGACTCCATTTGAACGGGTTGCTGTCGACATTATTGGTCCTCTGGAAAAGACCAAAAGAAGGAACAGGTTCATCCTGACCTTAGTTGACACTTGCACTATGTGGGCCGAAGCTGTACCGCTAACATGCATAGATTCCAAGCATGTCGCAGAAGCCCTCGTGCAAATTTTTACACGGTTGGGATTCCCTCAACAAGTTTTGACGGACAATGGATCCCAATTCCGTAGCCTGTTAATGGAGGAGATCTTTAAGATCTTGAGGGCCAAACATATCCACACAAGTCCCTACCATCCGGCCGGAAATGGGCTCGTGGAACGTTTTAATGGCAGCCTCACCACCATGTTACGTAAGCTGGGTCAGGAGAAACCGGAAGACTGGGACCTATATATATCGGCTGCCTTATTCGCCTACCGAGAGGTTCCCCAAGCGTCTACGGGATTCCCGCCTGCTACACTTTTATTTGGCAGACCTATAAAGGGGCCATTAGAAGCCTTACTTCGGTCCCTGACAGACCAAAAGGCTGACGAGACAGTCGTCTCTGCAAGCAAGTATGTATCTGAGCTCAAGGAAAGGCTAAAGCTAGGATGGGATCTAGCTACAACCAACCTTACGAAAGCCCGCGCTAAACACGCTAAAAGATACAACAAAGCTGCAAAAGAGAGAGAACTACAACCAGGGGAGAAAGTCCTATTGCTACTTCCAACCGGAAGCAATAAACTTCGCATCGGATGGCAAGGGCCGTTTACCGTCCTTAAAAAGATCTCACGTACCAATTACAAGATCTCCATCAAAGGAAAGGAGAAGGTCTTCCACATAAATCTGCTAAAGAAATATTTGGAAAGACCGGTGCCATCCTCCGAGCATCTCCTGGCTGTCGCCATAGCAACGGAAGACGAGGAAGATGATGATGGTTGCATGGAGTATCCACTGCAACCCACAGAATCCTTTAAAGATGTCAAGTTCGGCGACAATCTCTCACCAGAACAACAAACAGAAACCAGGGCTCTACTAAAACAGTACAGTGCAGTCTTAACGGATGTACCTGGTCGAACAAATCTCATTGAATTTGATATGAAATTAACAAACGAGACCCCTGTTCAAACCAGAGTTTACCCCATCCCGTACGCTAAAGCTGATGCACTTCGCGGAGAAATAGACAAGCTGCGTCAGGCAGGAATTATCAGTGAGTCTACATCTCCTTACAGCTCGAGTGTAGTGCTGTTGCAGAAGCCCAATAAGGAAGTTCGGCTGTGCATTGATTACAGGTTGCTAAACGCTGTAACGGAATTCCAGCCCGAACCTCTCCAAACTGTTTCTGAGTTGTTCACCAAGCTCAGCAAAGCAAAGATCTTCTCCAAGATTGACCTCAGTAAAGGTTATTATCAAATACCAGTCAAGGAGGAAATTAAACCTTTGTTAGCTTTCAGCACTAGCGAAGGACATTACACATTTAATGTGATGCCGTTCGGTTTGCATAACGCACCAGGAGTGTTCACCAGGATGATGAGGAAGCTTCTAGAACCTTTGCAAAGTCCCCATATCCATAATTTCATGGATGACATATTAATTGCATCGGAAACCTATGAAGAACATATTGCTACGGTTGCTATGCTCCTCAGGAGACTACAGGAAACGGGTCTCACAGCCAGACCTAGCAAATGTCTCATCGGGTTTGAACAGTTAGACTTCCTGGGGCATACTATTTCTCACGGATGCAGTTGGCCTATTAAGAAGAACGTGGAGAAAATTGTGGCAGCAAAAAGACCCCGAACGAAGAAAGACGTACGTTCCTTCATATCGCTATGTGCATACTATCAGAAATACATCCAGAACTTCAACGGACTGACGGCACCTCTGACTGACCTCACAAAGAAAGGTTGTCCTGATAAGGTCATATGGGATCAAAAGTGCGAACACGCGTATAGCACTTTGAAAGGACAGTTGTCGGCATACCCCATCCTAAGGTTACCTGACCTTAAGAAACCTTTCATACTGAGAGTTGACGCGTCAGGTCAGGGCATCGGGTCAACATTGCTGCAAGCCGATGACAGTGACCTGAACATGCTATTTCCAGTTGCCTATGGCAGTCGGAAACTGAATAAAGCGGAACGCAACTACAGTGTCGTTGAAAGAGAATGTCTCGCTCTGATTCATGGCATCAGACGCCATCATGAGTTTCTGTATGGTACTTCTTTCACGGTGCAAACAGACCATGCTCCACTAGCTTTCCTGGGTGCCAAGAAGGAATTCAACGCAAGGATAATGCGTTGGGCCTTGCTATTGAGTGTTTATTCCTTCAAAGTGGAATATATTCCAGGAAAACAGAATGTCGGAGCTGACTTCTTGAGTAGAAACTGGACCACGGAGGAAGAGGAGAAAATCGACGATGCCAATCATCCTAAAACTACCGATCAGGGCAGCTTCATTGTCATAAATTAAACATGAAAACGAGTTTCCATGTCTCAAAAGTGGGGACGATTGTGACGTACGTCTAAGTATGACAAATGAATTTCCCTGACTCGATGGATGATAACAGAATATTGGCCTCTCATAACTTTAGAACCCCTGATCATCTGTTGTAACTTTTACCGGCATGCAGCGGTACCATCAAAGAACAGGCTGATCTTCAGAATTCAACGTGGAGCGGCCGCGATCTAAAGAATCAGGGACTTGCAGCTCACAGAGTTAGCTTCTCGGGAAATTTTCGCACTCTTATGCGAGCAGCCTGAGACGGAAGAAAATCGGTAGACCGGGGAAAACGTAGGAATCGCAACGTTTAACACATCGGCGAGGTACCCCGAATTTTGCTCAAGATCAAGAAAGGTGCGAAAATTTAACACGCCCCATTCAAGTTACATTCGAGAAGTATAAATAGAGAACTCCGATAAACTGCATTTTATCGTTCGCTCTGACAGAATCCTAGTTGCACTAGCATAGTCGGATTCCTGCTGGATTTCATCTACCTTCGTGACTATTGGAGTGTATTCTTTCTGTGCAGACGGTAATTTATACATTAGCTTCGAGTGATCATTGGTCGAGTTATTTCTATTGATTTCAATGGATTGTGGTGTAAATTTAACCTTATTAAATAAACCCATTTTCAAAGTTCTAGTGCAAACTAATGTTACAGCTAAAAGTATTTCCTAATACAATTGACGCGTAAATTTATTTTGCAGACGTTAAAGAGAATTATAACTTTAATACAGTTTAGTTCTGTATAGATAGATGTGCTTTTAATTATTTTTAACTCACGGGAAGTTTTCCTGATTTGTTAATTGACGACGCTAATAAGTAAATAGGCTAACTGTAATTTATCGCGTCAGATTATAATATGATTTGTAATGCATTTCTTGTTTTGATTATCTTTCATTCAGAACGATCATTCAACCTGCATCCCAGCAATTATTAACTATATACAGAGTTCTGCCAAACTCAATTTGATAACTCCAGTAACATATGAACTTTTTTAAAGCTAAACTTGTGGCGACCTGTAATGGGCCCCGCTCCTCTGAACGTAACTGAGAAAAAAGCCATTCAAGAAACACTTTAAAAATACTAGTTCATATAGAGTCCTTAAAGGAAACTGGAAGCAGAACATATTTTATTCACTGCCCCTATTTGTGAAGAAAAAGCATCGATACCTGAACACTGTCTGTCACGCATATTCAGTGGATTTTACCCCCCCCCCCCCCTCCCCCCCCGAAGAAGAACTTACCTCAGTGTTTTCTTAACTTGTGACATTACGGAAAAAGGAAGTTATCTCCGCCAGCTGTGCCAATTTTAGGAACCACACCATACCTCACGCTTAGCCAAGTGCCTGTGCCTTTCTTTAGGAACTTTATCTAATAAACAAACAGTACCGTTAAACTTCAACGTCCAGCGATTTCGGGACACTTTGTTAACTTAAACAACCCGCAAAATCTGGGGCTGTACACGGAAGAAATTACTTTTACCTAAGTCAAGGTTTAGTGCTGTTTTTTTTATGTATTTCCTATGAAGTGCCAGAATTCACCTTTCGGTAAGTCTGCGTGTGTGTTTGTTGGGATGGCCAGCCCTAGTGTGTTTTTTTGAATGAAAGGAGATTTATCTTTTCTTTACCCTTTTAATTAGTTCGACCTTATACTAAGGTGCATTATATTCCTTGTACAGGATCTCTCCTAGTAGGATTGGGTAACTGTGTTCATTCCCCCCTCCCGTAAAATTTGTTGATTTAAAGGGAGACAATTGAGAACCCTAGCTTTCCTCTACACCCCCCCCCTTTTCTGTAACCCCTTGCCTCAGAGTAATAAATTTACCAGTGGGTTAAATTGCCTATCTCTGATCACCCCCCCCCCCCCCCCCCTTTCTTGTCTTTGGGACCGGGTTTTGTCTGTTAGTAGATATAAACGGGAAACGGTGGATGGGATATTTCTCCTCAAAAGCCCCTCTTCCCTAGTTATATTTGTATTCTGTAACTTTTTGATTTTTGACTGTAAATGTACAATTATGTGTTAGTCCTTTATGATAATAAAGGTATGAATATTTATTTGTGTTGGTTGTCGGTTGGCCTAAAACTCCAAACATTTCCATCTGTGTAGTTTGTATTCATGTACGTTGAGCGACAGAATCACCAAATCGGTGAGCGCGCCTGAGCGACTGGAACTGACACAATTGTGTGTGCAGAAGAGAGATAGGAGTAGTCTGTGAGAAAACAGATATTGTCGTAATAAGAGACTGTCCTTGCTCCTTCCCAGCGCTTGTGAATCTACTACCTCATTCACCTAAATCCTTATTCTCACAGAGCCTTCAATATCACTTTACACTCCAAAGGGACCAATATTCATCAGCACCCTCTCAGATAAAAATTACGACAACAGTATACAAAATAACTAAAATCATCAGCGGAAAACGAGGTGCAAAAAATATTACATTAGTAAGAGATAAGCAAGGAAATCTCATCACGACAGCAGATGGACAGGAAACAAGATGGGCAGATCATTTCGGAGAAACTCTGAACAAGGAACCACCAAAGACACAGTTGAATGTTCCTGAGGCTGAAAATGATCTAGATGTTAATACAGACATTCCACGAAAAGAAGAAATCATCACAGCAATCAAAGGGTTAAAGAATGGAAAAGGTCCTGGCCATGATAACGTAAATGCGGAGCTATTTAAGACAGACCCTGAGCTAGCAGCAGAACTATTAGAACCACTATTTACACAAGTCTGTAAAACAGGGACAACACCAACGGAGTGGAACAAGGAATAATTGTCAAATTGCCCAAGAAGGGAGATCTTGCAGACTGCAATAATTGGAGAGGAATAACTCTTCTCTCAGTTCCCAGAAAAATACTAGGCAGGATAATTATACAGAGAATTACAAAAGCAGTAGACCACAAACTGAGGAAAGAACAAGCAGGATTTTGAAAGAACAGAAGATGTGCAGATCATGTATTTACCCTCAGGAACATTATAGAGCAGG
This sequence comes from Oreohelix idahoensis, assembly GCA_024509875.1. Lineage (NCBI taxonomy): Eukaryota > Metazoa > Mollusca > Gastropoda > Stylommatophora > Oreohelicidae > Oreohelix > Oreohelix idahoensis. Next base: position 1,342,364 of record JAMPIV010002061.1, on the reverse strand, counting down.
GCTCAGAATGGCAAAGACAGCTGTACATTAATTTCGCTGATTTTGAAAAGGCTTTTGACAGTATACATAGGGACAGTTTATGGAAAATACTGAGGGCTTATGGAATTCTAAGCTGCATAGTGTCAATCATAAAAAGCCTCTATGCCAACTTTACGTGTAGCGTTGGGCAAAGCAACCTAACCGTTGAGATGAAGACATGAGTACGACAGGGCTGCCCCTTATCAACCACTCTATTTTTAACAGTCATAGACTGGGTGATGCGCCAGACAACAGAGGACAGTCCAAACGGAATAAGATGGACTACATTTTCTACATTGGAAGATCTGGAATATGCAGATGACATTGCACTACTAGCACATTCACATCAACGCATCCAGGAAAAACGGATAGACTTAATATGTATAGCCAGCAGGTGAGCTTGAACATCAATCTAAAGAAGACAGAGGTTATGACGCTCAATGTGAGCAACCCTGAGCCCATATCAGTAAGGAATCAGCAACTGGAACAGGCAGACACCTTCACATACCTAGGATGCATAGTAACACCAGACGGCGGAGCAAGCAAAGACATCAACAACAGAATGAACAAAGCAAGAACAGCCTTTTTTAGTCTAAACAACATCTAGAAGTCCTCTCAGTACAGCACAAGCACAAAGTTAAGATTATATCAGAGCTGTGTGCTTTCTGTGCTTCTCTATGGTGCGGAATGGTGGAGAGTTACAGAGAAGGAAATGTCGAAATTGTCCTCTTTTCACACAACATGTATAAGAAAAATTCTCCGAATCTTTTGGCTGAATACCATCACCAACCAAGATCTGCTTACTCGGAGCAAGCAGGAGGACATGCACACCATCATAGCTGGCAGACTCTGGAGCTGGGTTGGCCATGTGCCCAGAAGAGACCCCGATGCCATCACAAGAACAGCTATGCTATGGACCCCTGAAGGAAAACGAAAGAGAGGCCGACCAAAAACAACTTGGCGGAGGACTGTGGAGGCTGAGATGCAAAGAATGAACAAAATTTGGGGCACTGTACGAAGGATGGCCACCGACCGAGCAAAGTGGAATCAATTTGTTGTTGCCCTACAAGACGCCACCAGGCGTAATGGCTACTGACTGCTTTGACGGTCGGCGGCTAAGGATCAAAGAAGAAGCACAATTTTTCATTACTAACATGTGAACTAATATTTATGTATTACCATGTGAATATTAATGTTTGAAAATCGCTAGTGGATGTCCCAGTCATTTAAGGTTGGCAACCTCAACGTATAGAATGATGATTTTATGAATAATTACTGCACGGGCTGGTGATTGCTTTATTGCTAGTTTCTTAAAGAGAACTAAAAGCAAAAGGTAATCCCCAGTTCCATTGGAGCAGGGAGGGAAAGATGAAAGAAATGGTGTACATTCTAAGTGAAATACTTACAGTTTCAAACCAGTGTAAATGTCTATGTAAACATATTCACTTTTAAGTTAATGAAAGTTTCAAACTTTTCAATCAGTGTAAATGTAAATGAAAACAGATTCAGTTGTCAAACAGTAAAGATGTAAATGTAAACGTATTCTATGTGTACTATTAACCTTTTCATTTAAATGTAAAATAAGGATAAAGCTTTTCAATTTAAATGAAGAGAAAGTTTCTCTCGAGGGATTAAGTTTAATTCTCATCGAGGGTAAATTCTGAGATAGATGGGATGGTAGAATAGGAGAAAGGGGACTTATAAGTATGTGTCGGGAAACGCAATACTCAGGAGAGCATTTCGTTTCTATTCTTTTACCATAGTTGTTGGTGGTATTACCAGTGAAGGTATTAATCTCTGGAACAAAGTATGGGTAGAAGTGGACTGACGTAGAAACGCGGGACCAGCTTGGCAGTTACTACTTGATTATTCTGGGAACGTGCTGCACATTTAAGCTTAACCAGACACGTGAGAACTCCAGTGGCCTATATGCACAGAACCCATCAGCGGGAGCAGAAACTACTTTTGGCAGCTAAGTGAAACGTATAAGCTGACAAAGTGAACTTTTTTTCATAAAACCTACTATCATTCAATGATGAATATTTTCTTTTAAACTATTCAATTATTTTAACCCTTGTTAAACGTAAATGATCATTAAATCTGTTATTTGTTTATATACAAATTTAACTTAGATTTAATCATTTTAAATGTTTGTCTCAGTCAATTTACAAAACACACTCCAAGCAGAGCTGTACCAGAATAATAAGAATTCCACTGAGTAAATCAGAGGTGTGGGCTTGACGAGCTAAAAAACAATAATTGCTTACTCCTTCACAAAAGTTGTCGGCAGATCATAGAATTAACGTACTCAACCAATGCAGCATTGTTTTCGCTTTTCTGAATATAATGTGAACACTCTCGTGGGATAGAGGCGTCATTACCCTTCTATCTACATCTCTGCCAAGAGTAATCTTGTGCAAAGGTAGACACCTTTGACGATCCACTTTAGATACTTTTGAGTTTTGGCCACTGTTGGACCACTACTGCAAAGCAGGGGAGGCAAACCGTCACAATTGGGCGACTCCCTCCGGGATTGATTATCGGACCTGTCTAGTAATTCCTTAGACGTGATTGACATAAATTTCAGATTTACTGAAAGAATATTATCAGAGTGTATTTATAGTAGCACAGCGGATTGATCAACCGCTTGCTTGTCACATTGATTACGGAAACAACAATTAATATTCTGTTGTACCAATAAACGCCTTTAGGCGTAACGGAGCAACGGATAATTTCTTGTTGCCCTAAGACGCCGCAAGGCGTAATGGCCACTGACTGCTTGGTCGGTCTTTGGCTAAGGACGGAAGAAGAAGAAGAAGAAGTATTTATAGTAAGACTGAGCATACATTGCATTCATAAATAACAGTAAAAGTAACTGTATAAAGAATAATTGAATAATCAGAAAGAAACAAAATTTTCTTTAACAAAAGTTAAAGCTAAAAGTTAACTAAGAAGTTCACTTGGTGTGGCTAATTAAGTGTCGTAAACCTGTAATTTTACTAGTTAGTAGCTGTTGTAATCTTGTGTAGCTTTGTAAACAGACTTTTTGCTCAGAATGGCGGAGTCCCAAAATCTCCACACTTTTTATCTGAATGTCGCGAAGGAACTGGGCATGACATGCCAAACTCTGACAGATTTTGTGCTTAGTTTGGCTCAAGCCGAACAGAAGACAGCAGAAAGGGAAGAGAAAGCAGAAAGGGAAGAGAAAGCAGAAAGGGAAGAGAAAGCAGAAAGGGAAGAAAAAGCCGCGGAACGCCAGGAAAGAAAACGACAAGGCCCAAGCCGAAAGAAGGTAAAAGCAAAGGACTCACGAAGCCGAAGAAAGAGAAAAGAAGAGGGAATTCCAAGAAAAAAATGAACAGGCCGAAAGAGCCGAAAAGGAGGCCGACAGAACCCACGCAGAAAAGGAGAGGGCCCATAAGATCCGACTGAAGGAATTAGAAGTTGAAGGAAGAAGGATAGATTCTAGTTCTAACAATGGCGGGTCTGGCAGTTCTCAAGGTAGCGATGGGGGAAACATCTCTCATGCAGTGGCGCCTAGTGCAGTATCCTTCCCGTTAGACGTCTATTCTGAGGCTTCAGAGGAAATAATATATATCTCTAGGTTTGAATCCTTAGCAACTACATATGGCTTGGAGAGGGAGAGATACAACATGGAGCTATCCTAGAGCCTGAGGGGATCTGCTTATGAAATATTTCTCAAGATGCCCGTTGAAGAACAGAACAACTACGACATGTTAAAGAAGGCTCTGCTTCAACGTGTTATGCTTAACGCAGAGACTTTTCGCAGTAAACTCGTGAGGCTAAAAGGCAGAAAGATGAATCGTTTAGAAAATTTGCAACACGATTAGAAACGTACTTGGAGAAGTGGGGATCTCTCAACACCTTCGATAACTTTTTTGAAGGGCTGAAGGGGATGATTGTCGTGAAGCTGTTCAAAGACTCGCTCACCTCTGACATGAGACGGTTCCTGGCGGAGCACGGGGCCGAAACTCTTGAGCAGGTGGTCCTATTTGCTGATAGGTACCAGAGCGCCCAGCCGGAAGCAAATCATTCTAAAAGGCGCCACTGCGATACTCACCCCAGACAAAAGGATCACGCAGATGATAACTCCAAATGTACGGACAACACAACACACAAAACAGCCCACTAACAGCAACAGCAACAACAACTACAAGATCACCAGAGGCTGAAACAGAGCAATTCAGCCCAGGGAACTGGAAGACGATATTGTAAATCGTGCAAAACTGACACGCATTTTACATCGGATTGTAAGAGGCCGAAATCCGGCCCTTATAGTGTCGCTTGCCGGATTAGGGGGCCGATAGGGGAACATGACCTTCAGCCATATGAACAAAATCCTAGTTACCCTTCTATTACTGAGCAAGTAACCGTTGGCAACCAAACCATACGGTGCTTGTATGATTCGGGCCTCGAATACTCGGCTTTAGTTTCTCCATCTTTGATAAAAGCCCACCAATATACTGGTGAAACTGTTGAAATACAGAGGCCTCAGAAGAGTATAAAGCCCAAGCTACTTCCGGTCGCGGAAATTGATGTTTCAACCCGATATGTCTGGGGAAAAATCAATGCCGCAGTGGTAGACGATTGAGCCTATCCTCTCATTACAGGGAGAAAATATGTGTTTCTTTGAGATCCCTCAGGTGACTCTAGGCCGACACAAAAGATAGAGAACCCAGGACCCGCCTCAGCGGCCCCTGAGTTGTCATTTTTACACAGCTTGAACATTTCAGAGCTGAAACAGGTACAAAGGGATGATCAAACCCTAAAGCCTTGCTTTTCCTATTTGTATGGTAATTACACCCATACTCCCCAGGGAGCATATTACAGGGAGAAAGGTTTGGTAATATAGACGGGTGGGGAATAAGAGACAGCTAGTTGTCCCATTACCCTATCGCACCCGCCTCATGCAGGAAATGCATTTAACCATGCACCATCCCCTTAAATGTTCATATGCCCTGGTAAAACAGGTCTCCGTGAATTAATTCTGGCCAGATGATCGACAGTTTGTGCGAGATTGCTCTGTTAGCCATAGCCCGGACAACCAGAAGGATGAAACTACGAAGAAAGAGTTTGAGCAGAGTAACCAGCAACCAAAGTTGGATAACTCGCACCCCAACTCGACATTTCTATGTTGTAAAGCAGAGTTGCGACGAGCGCAGATGGAAGACATTACTTTAGCGCTATACTCTGAACAGAGTCAGTGCAAGATAAACCATACTTCAGCTGGAACTTTCCACAACGAGGATGGGATTATTTTTCGACGGACGAGGCAAGGGAAGCAACTCGTGGTGCCTCTCCCCTTAAGACCCTCCGTCATGAAAGCGGCTCATGTATCATCATCAGGAGAACATGTTTCAGTAGGAAATACCATGAGTAACCTTAAGGAGGATTACTTTTGGCCTAGACGGTGGGCAGATGTGCGTGAGTACATTGAAAACTGCACACACTGCCAAGCGAGAAACTCAGTCACTCGCCACCGAGATAAAGGAAGAGAGGACAACTCTACGAGAGAGAGAGAGAGAGAGAGAGAGAGAGAGAACCCGGTAGACAGTAGAACCCATCGAGAAGTGACCGCCCCATAGCTAGATATTCTACAAATCTCTTAGGAGAGGGGGTATGTGACAAAACGGGGCGGCCCCTATCGATCTTTGTTTCTCTCCGGCAGTATGAGTACATTTGTGGTACTGATTTTTATTATGTGCTGTCAATTATCACACTTTTCTTTCTTTCTTTGTTATTTTTCTGCTAAGTAGCAGATATTTGAGTATTGTCGAATCGCTTGACACTCCTTGTAGGTGATAATAATCACATTTGCTTGACGCTATCCAGATTTGCTGAGATAATTACTCGCAGTCGCACGGAAGTGTGTCAGATTGGCTAAGATTAGCACAAGATCTCGTGTACGCGGCGGAAACTTATGACATAAGCTTTTCCTGTCCTACTTGTTATGACAATTGTACTTTCTGATAAAGTAATGATGGTTACATTTTGAACACGCTGTTATATGAGTTTACCAATCTGTCTGTAAGTTTGTACACAAGGGTGTCGGACATCTTTTTACCATATATGAGAGAGTTGACCTCTGCCTTACGTTCAAAATTATCCGATGTCAGAATATTTTGAAATTACCCCATAACCCGCCTGTTTGAATATGATTGGAGTTTTTTGATAGTTCATAACAAACGAAGGCATGGGAAGGCAGGGAATATAATCTGATCATTTTCTCCAGCTATTTCACTTGAAAAATCGCTCGCCAAGACACTAGACTGCTACAGTGAAGAATAAGAATTCAGAATTCCTTCTTCATATACCGGACACCTTTTATTGGAGTATTTATCAGGACTTAATATAGCCCAGGAAATCTCTAACATGTTAAATAAGGAAACCGGGATTGAGGAAACTGAAGGACCACACACGAAATCAGAGAGGGAACTTATTAAATTAACGACACACCAGACGCGTGTAAGAGGCTGATTCAAGTCTCTTTTATTCATCTGAGCAAAAAGTCTGTGAGTCAGGATTGGCGTAAGTTGTAATTTACTATTCATATTTATTACTAACACGTGAACTAACATATATATATGTATATATTACCATGTGAATTTTATTACGTGAAACTCGCTTGTGTATGTCAAACTCATTTGAGGCTGGCAACCTCAGGGTATAGAATGATGATTCATGAACCACCACTGCATGGGCTGGTGATTGCTTTATTGCTAGTATCGTAAAGAGAACTAAAAGTATAAAGTAGTCCCATGTTTCTTTGGAGAAGGGAGGGAAAGATGAAAGAAATGATGTACATTCTAAGTATAATACTTACATTTTCAAAGCAGTGTAAATGTCCCTCTAAACAAACTTTAAAATTAATGTAAGTTTTCAAGCTTTAAACCAGTGTAAATGTCCATGTGAAAATATTCATGTTAAAGTAATGGAACTTTCAAAGTTTTCAATCAGTGTAAACATAAAGGAAAACATGTTCAATTTATATTGTGAACACTTTTCAATCAGTGGAGATGTATATGTAAACAGACTCTATCTGTACTATTAACCTTTTCATTTAAATGTCATCGAGGGTAAAGTCTGAGTAATTGGGATGGTGGTATGGGAAGATAGGAACCCATAACTATGGGGTGGAACACGCCATACACATAAGAGCGTTTTGTTCTATTCTTTTACCATAGGTACCAGCAGAACGTACTATCTCTGGAACAAGAAAGGAACCGTGGCCTAAGCTTTAAGACGAAGGACTCACGTGGTAGACTCTCCTTGACATTTCTGGGAAACGAGCTACCCCCGACAACCTTGATCAGAGACGAGCGTGAGCAGAGTGAAAAGAACCAACTCATAAGAAGGAGCAGAATCGTCATTGGCAGCTAAGTTCAAATCTATGCTATCACTTGAACTTCATGTAACATTTCACATGTCATAAAGACTGTGATGATAACTTTTCTTGATCCATAACTATTCAAATTATTTTCCAACTGTTAAAACCTAAAGTGATTTTTAAATTTTGTTATTTGTAATGTTACAAATTTAACTTCGACTTAATCATTTTAAAGTTACTGTATGTTTGTCTCAGTCAAATTACTACACACCCTCTAAACAGAGCTATACCAGAATAATAGAATTCCACTGAGTAAAAATCAGAGTTGGGGGCTTAAACGAGCTGAACTTAAGAAATGCTTAAATCCTTCACAAAAACGTCGGCAGAATTACCGAGTTAACATACTCAACCAAAGCAGTATTGTTCTCGCTTATTCTGAATATCTTGTGAAGAATCCCTTTGTAATAGAAGTGTCATCACCCTTTTATCTACATCTCTGCCAGGAGTAATCTTGTGTGAAGGTAGATACATTTGAAGCCCGTATTAGATACTCTTGAGTGTTGGCCATTGTTGGACCACTACTGCAAAGCAGGGGAGGCAATTCCGTCACAGCGTCAGACTATTCAAACATTTCCGCTGCTACCTGTGCCATTTTCCATGGTTCGTTCAATGTCCGAAGATTCCAGGTGCCAAATCTGGAGGTTCTCCTAGAAGAAAGAAGGTTAGTCAGTAATACAGACTTCTTTCGGCTTTCTCTATGTTGCATCATACACCTCCCTGCGAGAGAACCTTCTCCTGTCTTAAATGGCTGAGCTTTATTTTCCTTAATTGACTTGTATTGTCATGTTTGTAACATTAACATTATATTTGTAATAATTCAAATTTATAGTCAAACGTATGTTCACAGTGCAATATATATTGCTGTAGGTGAGATACCATAAACGACTTATAGTTTTAAGAGATTGACTTGAATTTTAGAGAGTCATACATCCTGTGTATTTATACGAGTACATATATTCCCTTGTTTATCTCTCTAAAGTCCTGAAATATGGAACCTAGTTGTGTTCCCCATTTTTTTTCAAATAGGAGTTTTGCCTCGTTTTAGTGAGGCACGCCTTGTTCAACCTAGACCAGGGTGGTCCAACATATTCTACCCCGAGGGCCACATAAACCAAAAATTTAAAGTCCGCGGGCCAGTATTGATAAAAAATTATTTAAAATAAAAGCTCAGTGAAAAATGGATGAAAATAGAAGAGCGCGAAATTAAAAATAAAATACAAAAAAAAAATTTACAATGAGCATTGAATGTCTATGGGAATAATTGTAGTTTTATTCTTACCTCCTAATGGGAAGTTTTGGTTGTGGTGGGGGGGTGGGGTGAATTTTCTGTAACCAGAGTTTTGATATCAATGTTAATCGAATGGTTTCGGATGCTGGCTGCAGGCAGTAAAACCTTGCTTTGCACCGGTGTAGGAGGCAGGAAGGGGGTACCCGGCAGCACGCACTGTACAGTCCTTCCTACCGTTAAGTCTTGGTGCTTCCTACACCGGGCGTTTTGAGTTTAATCTCAAAAGCAATAATTATACTATATAATTAAAGAAATGTGTTTTGTATGAGCGCGGGCCACTTTTGGTCCGCGGGACTGCAGTTGGACCACGCTGACCTAGACACAAGGTCCGTCGGTTATATTAGTGCATGTCGAAATATAAAAGACCCTATGGCGTAGTAGTTGTTCACCTGATAAGAGCCATGATAATTTACACGATAAAACAAGCTCGGGCGTTGGCGTGGCTGGCAAGTCCTTTTTGGGGCTTTATGCTAGCAGATAGATAATGTTAGTCCTCTTCAGGACTTAGTATCTATCAACGCTAATCGGGTTGGCGGTCAACAGAGTTGACTTTTTTTGGGATGGTAAATGCGCTCTGATATAACCAAATAGGTTGAAAGGAACGCGCCTCGCCAGAAGAAGGCAAAAACCGAACCAACGAAGAACGCTTTTAAATCTGTTTAACAGCGTTTTTAAACTCGGCTTTGGGTAACTAAATGATCAGTTATCATTAATCAATAATTCATCATATCTTACACACACAAAAATAAATTAGTAAACGATATCACTAATCGTATTATTGATAAATGGACATCCGCGTTTATTCTATGCAACATAATACGCGGACAATATATTTTCTACTTTTTAGTGCATATGGTTAAAAAAGAGACATAGATCAACAAAACTTTTGGTGTTTTTGTTTTCGTTTGCTTGTTTTAAGATTTTAAACCACAACTGAATTAACTTTATGGAATCGTTTCAAATTCCGTTGTGAAATTCTTTTTTGAATAAACTACCCTGTTTCAATTTTAAGAATCATATGTAAAGCCCTCGAGAAAGTTGGTCGGTACTAGTGCTGTATTTAAAATAAAGAACTTGCTAGTTACCTAGCCGCGTTGCTGACCTATTTGTTTGAAAACAAAAACACTTTGATTAAATTGGTTAACCATCGTTCACCATCCGACACCCACCCTTTTCAAATACGAAACATAATATATTTTCACAATTTATTTTTTTCTCACTTAAAAAGCTTTACTTTAATGGAGTTATTTTCATTTTTTTTGCATTTTTCAATCAATACCCTTTAGCTCGGCAGGGAGCATAGGCCTTAACAAACACATGCCAAGTCCTCCCGTCACGTGCCATCAACTCATGTTCTTTCCATGTTTTCCTCATCATTTTCAGTCGGCAAACGAGACTTTTTTCGGCTTTCTCTGAATTGCTTCATTCGCCTTCTTTCCAGAGGAATTATATTTATCTGATTATCATTAGCAGCCCTGAGCTAATGGTTTTCGATAATTTTAGTTGACAATCCACTTAATTTATACTAACAAGCACATACGCCATGCAAACGTATTCCCAATATTCAACATACGTTCAGACGCACGTGCAGTCACAGATCACATCACCTGGAGGCAGAAAAAAGTGGTTTTTACACTGATACACGTCATTGATCTCCTGAAGAACTGATCGGAATGAAGGTCAAGGAAATTTGAAATAACAGGGGACTGACAATAACAAATACAAATTTAAAAAAAGGTTAAAAAATTAAAATGTTTCTTTAATGCGGACCCAAGAGTTGACGGACAGCCTCCTTCTCGTGGCAATGTTACCAGCTTCAAAATTTAGTAGCGTGACGCTCCAATTCACCAAGCTGTAAATGGGTACCATACTCAGCTATTGAGTTAGGGCAGACAAAGGTAACAAGGAAGTGAACCGGTCACCGTACCTAGTAAAGCTGACAGCTACTATAGTGAAATTTATAGCACTTCCCTCACTTACTTCAGCATCTGTTATGGGACTGCCGTTACATTTTAATTACACATGAGGTCAACAAAATGTTAAAATCAAAGTACATCACCTTGATGTGGAACGCGGGACGTTCAATTCACCATGTACAAATTAAATCGTATATGCAAACACGCACATAATGCACGCACTGAACAGCGTGTGGTTAAATTTAAACCCACGTGAACACTCAACCGGCATAAATTAAAGGCAATGAAATACCACAGAGGAGATAAGCGTCAATCAACCTTCAATGGCTTCCCAATCTTACAAACTGACACGGATGCAGCAAGATCTAACATCATTGGGGGAGTGGGCCAAGATATGGTTGGTAAAGATAAATGAAGGGAAAACATCAAACACAGTGTTTTTTCCTCTTCAACAAACCACAGAGCTCCAAATTTTTCCTAAATGGGAAAAATCTACATCTGGATGAAAACCCAAACTACCTAGGCACTACCTTTGATCGCCTCTTGACTTGGAAAAACCAGAATGAAAGAAACAGGACAAGAGCAAGGCAAAGAATGGCAATCGTGAAAAAAACTTGCTGGCACGGGTTGGGGAGCAGACGAGAGAGTAATAAATGTGACAGAATGGGGTGACCCCTCTCTATCTATGTTTCACTACGGCTGTATCAGTTACATTTTTGTACTGATTTTATTGCGTGCTTTCAATTGCCGCACTTTCTTTCTTTCTTTCTTTCTCTGCTATGTGTGGCAGTTTTTTGGTATTTCATTCTTACACTCCTCTCAGCGATAATCGTCATGTCTGTGTGTTTACCTGTCTATCCCTGCGGATAGAGTAGACGGTGATGCAAGGTTTACCGACAGAAATCCTATTGTACCACAAGGGTGCGACTGTATTCGCACGTAAATGGCCAAGCGTGTTTACTTACCGCTGATATGGCTATAAAAAAAAGGTAAAGGAACCCGTTACACGCCCATTGAGGCATATTGGGAATATGGTGTTAGGCCCATATTATCTTGACCGTCGGCACACGAGGGGTGATGTGGTCGGCATCACGCCGGCCGCCTTAACCTTCCCAGAGTAGCTCTGGTACCCATTTGGGGCTGGGTCGACCCAGGAGCCGTTTGTGGCCTAAAAATTTTTCCGCCTCATCTGGGGATCGAACCATAGACCACTGCGCTAGGAAGCCAGTGCACTAACCACTATGCTACCGCGGCTCCTATGGCTATGGTGACCGAATAATTATTGTCGGGAAATGATAAGCACAGATGGTCAAACAGGAGTTTGTGTTTGCATAAGGAGCGCCGGTCAAGTATCGACCTAGTGGGATGACAGACACACCTGAGCGGAAATGTTGTAATATTTCCGGGTAGATGTAAGAAGTTATATGTAATCATTGACGAGAATATTTGAATGTCACGATTGCCATATATGGAAAACGTGACCTTTACATTACGTTCAAAATTTTTCCAGGTCGGAAATATTTTGAATTTCCACACGGGACATGCATGTTTGAAAACGATTGTTTTTTTTTTTCTTAGCTTCGTTATAAACAGAGTGGGGGAGGACAGTGAATATAACATGACGCTTCAGTCAGTCAAATTTACTGTGAGAAATCGCTTGTCAAGAAGACTACAATTAGACTTGCCAGAAATTAGAATTCAGAAATTCCATTTTATCAGGCCGGACCTTTTATTGGAGAATCTTGATGGACTTACAAAAACAGCCCAGGAAATCTCTATAATTTTAATAAAGAAAGCCGCTGTCCGAGGAAACTGAAGGAAACACACAAAGTCAGAGAGCGAACTTATTAAATGAACAACCCCAAGAACACATGTAAGAGGCCTGATCCAGTGCCTTAACTTTATTCATCTGAGCAAAAAATAATGTGAGCCAGGATTGGCGTAAGTTGTAATTTTACATTATATATTTCATTACTAACATGTGAACTAATATATATATATATATTACCATGTGAATATTAATATGTGAAGGGAGCCGCGCTAGCGTAGTGGTTACAACACCGCTCTGGCGACCGGGTGATACAGGATCAAACCCGGGCGACGGCATTTGAGGATTTTTCGTCGACCGGGATTTGGACTGGATTAACTCGAGACCTGGCGAGGACATTTGAAGGAGTGTCGTCGACCAGGGACTGGCGGCTCCTGAGCCGACCCAGCTGCAATGGGTACCTCCGAAATCGGCGAGTATTTGCCTGAATGGCGAGGGACACCTGTCTCTGTACAAGAAATAAAGGGATACTCACGTAAAATCAATGTCAGGTTAGACATAAATAATAACCTGAGATTTCGTCTCGAGTATTAGCGGGCGTACGAAAAAAAAAAAAAAAAAAAAAAAAAAAAAAAAAAATATGTGAAAATAGCTAGTAGATGTCCAAGTCATTTGAGGCTGGCAACCTCAGCGTATAGAATGATGATATTATGAACCACCACTGCACGGTGATTGTTTTATTGCTAGTTTCTTAAAGAGAACTAAAAGTATAATGTAGTCCCAGGTTCTATATGGAACAGGAAGGGATAGATGAAAGAAATGATGTACATTTTAATTATAATACTTACAGTTTCAAACCAGTGTAAATGTAAACATATTCTATCTGTACTATTAACCTTTTCATTTAAATGTAATGTAAAGCTAAAGCTATTCAATTTAAATGTAAAGAAAATTTTATCCCGAGGGATTAAATTTAATTCTCATCGAGGGTAAATTCTGAGTAACTGGGATCGTGGATTAAGAAAGGGGACACATAACTATGTGTCGGAAAACGCAATACTCAAGAGAGCGTTTTGTCTCTATTCTTTATCATAGTAATTGGTGGTACCAGCAGAAAGTACTATCTCTGGAACAAGAAGGGAACAGTGGCCTAAGCTTTAAGACGAGGTACTAACTTTGTAGACTCTCCCTAACATTTCTCGGAAACGAACTACACCCGACAACCTTGACCAGCGACGAGCGTGAGCAGTGTAAAAAGTTGAACCAACCCATCAGAAGGAGCAGAACCATCATTGGCAGCTAAGTACAATATATAAGCTGCCAAAGTGAACTTTCTTCATAAGAATTCTATCATCAATCAATGATGAATACTTTTTGTTAAACTATTCAAATTATTTTCAAACTGTTAAAACTTAAGTGATTATTAAATTTTGTTATTTGTAATTTTACAAATTTAACTTCTATTTAATTCTTTTAAATGTACTGTATGTTTGTCTAGGTCAATTTACCACACACACTCTAAACAGAGCTATACCAGAATAAGAAGAATTCCACTGAGTTAAGCTTAACGAACTAAAATTAACCATTTGCTTAATTCTTCACAAAAGTTGTCGGCAGATTTTAGAATTAACGTGCTCAGCCAAAGCAGCATTGTTTTCGCTTATCTGAATATCTTGTGAATACTCCCTTGTGATAGAAGTGTCATTACCCTTCTATCTACATCTCTGCCCAGAGTAATCTTATACGAAGGCCCATATTAGATACTCTTGAGTTTTGGCCCCTGTTGGATCACTACTGCAAAGCAGGGGAAGCAATACCGTCACACTAAAGAAGCTATATACTGGGCGAGTGAGACCAGTCTTAGAATATGGCATTGCAGCATGGTCAACGGCAGCTAAGTCGAACTTGGACAAAATGAACAAAACCCAAAACCAAGCATTGAGAATCATAACAGGGGGCATGAAGTCAACACTCATTGAAGAGTTTGAAAAGATTACTCACCTCCAGCCTATGGAGGATAGAACAGATAGCAGAGCCCAGCAACAAGCCGACAAATTCAGGAGGCTAATAGACCACCCAATGCACCAGAGAATAAATGGACTTGGAAGGGGAAGACTGAAGCGAAGCAACTTTGTAGAGACAGTCAAAACAAAGATGAGAGCAGACCCCATAAACGCAATATCAACAGCTACGCCCATATGTACTGCACACAAGCTACCAACTTGGAAACAACAGTGCTTCCCTGAAATGATAGAAAACGTTCCTGGTATTGAGAGAAAGAACAGCCAAAATGAAACAGAAAGGAAAGTCCTAACCACAAAATATATAGAGAAACATTACCAAAGTAACACCTGGGTCCATGCATACACAGATGGATCAGCAACTAATGCAACAGAAGATGGGGGTGGAGGAGTCTTCCTGAGCTTAAGCAATGGCACACAAAAAAGATAGCAGTCGCAACAGGGTAATTTTCAAGTACCTTCAGAGCAGAGGCAGAGGCCTTAAAAACTGCATCAGAAATCCTAATGACAAAAGAAAGCTCAGAGAGACCAATTGCTATCTTCTCAGATGCGCTGTCAGTAATTACAACGCTGAAAAGTCAAAGTAATGCGGAACTGGATGACCTAAGAGTAACACTTCACAGACTATGTCAGCAATACAAAATAGTCGTGATACAGTAGATCCCTTCTCACTACAACATCCCTGGAAATGAAGAGGCTGATAGATTGGCAAAGGAAGGGGAAAAGCTTCCTCAACTTGACACAAGCATAACATGAGGAGGCCAAGACTTTTATCAAGCGCAGGTACAGGCACAAGTGTCAAGAAGAGCATCCAGTCCACACAAAAATTGATCCATATTACCAGCTCAGCAGAAGTGAATACGTGGTAATCTTCAGGTCATAACAGATTGAGATACCATCTATTCAACAAATTAAAGATAGGAACTACTGATGAGTGTGATTGTGGCACCGATAAAATGACTGCCGAACATCTGCTTCTGTGACGGTATTGCCTCCCCTGCTTTGCAGTAGTGGTCCAACAGTGGCCAAAACTCAAGAGTATCGAATATGGGCTTCAAAGGTATCTACCTTCGCACAAGATTACTCTTGGCAGAGATGTAGATAGAAAAGGTAATGACACTTTTATTACAAAGCAAGTCTTCTCAAGATATTCAGATATGCGAAAACAATGCTGCTTTGGCTGAGCACGTTAATTCTAGAATCTGCCGACAACTTTTGTGAAGGAATTAAGCGCTTATTAATTTCAGCTCGTTCAAGGACCCCACCCCTGATTTACTCGGTGGAATTCTATTATTCTGGTATAGCTCAGTTTAGAATGTGTGTAGTAAATTGACCGAGACAAACATGCAGTAACTTCAAAATGATTAAATCGAAGTTAAATTTGGAACATTACAAATAACACAATTTAATAATCACTTTAGGTTTTAACAGTTTGAAAATAAATTGAATAGTTTAGAAAAAAGTTTCATCATTGATTTAAAGTAGAAATGATGGAAAAAATTATTCACTTTGGCAGCGTATATATTATTACTTAGCTGCCGATAGTACTTTCTGCTCATGCTGATGGGTTCTGTACACACTGCTCTCACTCATCGCTGGTCAAGGTTAAAGGCTCCGCACGTTCCTAGAACGTCAAGGAGTAACGGCCAAGCTGGTCCTGCGTCTGTCTGAGACCCTCTTATGATGGCGTCTCGCACAACGTCAGTCCACTTCTACCATCACTTGGTTCCAGAGATAGTACTTTCTGCTGATACCACCAATAACTGTGGTAATAGAATAGAGACAAACGCTCTTCTGAGTATGGCGCTCTCCGACACATAGTTATGTGACCCCCTTCTTCTATCCTACCATCCCATTTTATCTCAGAATTTATCCTCGATGAGAATTAAATTTAATCCCTCGGGATAAAACTTTCTTTACATTCAAATTGAATAGCTTTAGCTTTACATTACATTTAAATGAAAAGGTTAATAATACAGATAGAATATGTGTACATTTCCATTTCCACTGATTGAAAAGTGTTCACAATATAAATTGAATATGCTTTCATTTATGTTTACACTGATTTTGAAAGTCTGAAACTTCCATTAATTTAAAATAAATATTGTCACATAGACATTTCCACTGGTTTAAAGCTTGAAAAACTCCGCCCAGGCCGGTCCCAAGCCCGGCTGAAAAAGGAGGAGGGCGGCCTGCATGGAGGCCGTAAGGAGACAGCCCCTCCACCATGCAAAGGCACAACAGGCCAATCACCTGTTTGCTTTAAAACATGATTACGCGAACTACAAGAGAGAAAACCGGACTGATTCTAAAGGCGACGAACTGGAACGGATTACGGACTACGACTTAAGGAACTTGGAACACAAGAAGTATAAATGGGAAAGAAGAGGAGCCGGTGGAAGAGATGAGGAAAGCAAAATTAGAAATCCTAGCTATAACGGAAACAAAGAAAAAGGGACAAGGAGTCATGGATCTCGATGGCAACACGCTACTCTACAGTGGTGTACCCACATCTGAAAGAGCTAAAGGGAGCGTGGGTTGCATTGTGGCCAAAAACCAAAAAGATAGTATCAAGGGATGGAACTTTGTCTCGGAGCGCATTATGGTTGTAAAACTAAAAGAAGGAGAAACCATAGTCAACCTGGTCATAGTGTATGGGCCAAATGAGGATGAGAGAGCAGATGTCAAGGAGGAATTCTTCGAGCTGCTTCAAAGGACAGTGGATGACTGCCTAGATGAAATTATCATGCTCGGAGATTTCAATGCCAGAGTTGGAAATGACCATGCTAGATGGGGTGGAGTTATCGGAAGATATGGAGAAGATACTCTCAATGACAATGGAAAGCTACTCCTTAGATTCTGCAGTGAGCAGAATCTAATCATACAAACACAAAGTTCCCCCATAAGCGCATACATGCATACACTAGATGTGAACCAACAAAAAATGAGAAGTCAGTGATCGACTATGCCGTTGTTAGGAGGAGCTCATTCAAATATGTCCGGGATGCTAGAGTCTGGAGGGGGCCAGAGATTGGAAGTGATCACTACCTGCTTACAATCAAAAGAACAACTGAAAGAGTTACTCAGACTAGGAACTTCCCAACATCACGCAAGAAACCAAGTAAATGAACGGGAGAAATGAGCATTAAGACCTACATGCTGAGAGAGCCAGAAATTAAGACTAGATAGCAGGGGCTTATTGCTACAGCGGTGAGAAACACAGAAGAACAACATAATGACTTGGAAACCATCTGGCTTAAATTCAAGGACATCATAAAGACAGCTGCTGCAGAATCTTGTGGTGAAGTCCGACTTGGTGGACAGAGGAAGTCAAAGAGAAAATAAGAGAGAAGAAAATGGCATGGAAGCAATACTTAGGAGCTAAAAACACAGCAGGACAAATAGAGAAATATAGAGAATATGTGATACTTGTCGTAAATTTTGAGAAGATAGGACTGAGGAAATTATGGCCCTTTTTCTAGTAGAGGTGATGGTAAGAACTAGTGAGAGGAAGGTGAAAGAAATAGTTCCTGTTTCACGAGGAGAACTGGTGTAAGAGAAAGAACAGTCTTGGATTTAGTAATTGCTCTAATCCAGCCTATCTTTTTTACGACTCTATTTAAAGTAGACGCGCTTTCTCACTTGATACAGATTTCAATTTACACTCACTTTGTGTGACATAAATACGTACAGACGTGAAAACACACACACACACACACACACACACACACACATATATATATATATATATATATATATATATCTGCCATCAATGGTACCTATACCTTGTAGCGGTATGGCAGCTTGTGTACCCTGACAATCCCCAGAGCTATGCCAGTGGGAGTTTTACTCCTGGTAGGTTCAACCATGCTGGACTGGTCTGCGTGGGTAGGGGTCAGACAAAAGCTGGTACCCTGGTCCTCCAGGTTGGGGGTTTTAGCACAGGGCCGACACCCCTGTCTGTGTAAAAAATCACACACGTTACGGAAACAGCAATAAATGGAAATACTTTGATGCGGGACGGACATCCGGAGTCTCAGGCTCGTATGACTGATAGTGGTGAAAGCCGAAAGGAAGCCACTGGCATGAAAACGGATGCCCAGACCGCAAAACACGAAACCAGAATTGGTTTTTGGAATGTCAGAACTATGAACGAGGCAGGAAAGCTGAGACAGATTACAGCAGAGATGAGGAACTACAAACTACATATCCTGGGAATAAGCGAGAGCAGATGGACAGGGATGGGGAGAATAAAAACAGCTACAGGGGAAACAGTACTTTATTCTGGTAGAGAGGACGGTCAGCACAACGAAGGTATAGCCATTATCCTTAAGAAAGGAATGGAAAGGTCTCTACTGGAATGGAAACCCATTAACAACAGACTAATAAGAGCAAGACTGAGAGGGAGATTCACCAACACCACAATTATACAATGTTATGCACCAACAAATGACAGCGACGAAGAGATCAAGGACGAGTTCTATCAACAGGTACAAAAGGAAATAGAAACTGTACCCAGGTACGATCTTATTATAGTAATGGGAGACCTAAATGCGAAAGTTGGAACACACAATAATTATAACGAAAGAGTAATGGGGAAATGCGGCAGTGGAACAGTAAATGAGAATGGGGACAAATTAATAAGCTTCTGCAGTATTAACAACCTGGTCATCGGAGGAACACTTTTTCAACACAAAGAAGTGCACAAGTTAACATGGGAATCACCAAACGGACGAGACAAAAACCAGATAGATCACATAATGATCAATGGCAGATGGAGACATGCACTACAAGACGTGAAAGTAAGAAGAGGCGCAGATGTGGGAAGTGATCATCACCTAGTAGTAGCAAGACTGAAGGTGAAACTCAGAGCTGCTGGACCAGTTGCAGTCAAACAGAAAAGATACAACATCACGAAACTTAAGGACCCCCTCACCAGAAAAGCGTTTGTGGTCGACGTAAAGAGACGATATCTGATTACCAAAAGCCAGGAAAGAACAGAGACCGACGATGTGGACCAGAAATTCAACACCATCTCAACAATATATAAAGAAAGCAGCAAGTCATGCTTGGGATTCCAGGAAAGAAAGAGCCAAGACTGGATAACACCAGAAACGCTAAACACCATAGCGAAGAGAAAGGAAATGAAAAGGAAGAAAACAGAAGCTAAGTCTCCCAGGTTAAAGGCAATATATAGTGAACAGTACAGTCAGCTGGACAAGGAAGTAAAACGTCAAACCCGTGCTAACAAAAGGACATTTCTGGATGACCTTGCAAGACAGGCAGAAGAGGCAGCACTGAGAAATGAACAAAGCACAGTTTATAAAATAACTAAAGCTATCAGTGGAAAACGAGGTGCAAACAACATAACGTTAGTAAGAGACAAGCAAGGAAATCTCATCACCACAGCACAGGGGCAGGAAACAAGGTGGGCAGAGCACTTCAGAGAAACACTGAATAAGGAACCACCAGAGACTCAGCTGAATGTTCCTGAGGCTGAAAGTGACTTAGACGTAAATACAGACATTCCACGAAAAGAAGAAATTATCACAGCTATCAAAGGGCTAATAAATGGAAAAGCGCCTGGTCACGACAATCTGAATGCTGAGCTATTCAAGACAGACCCTGAACTAGCAGCAGAACTATTAGAACCACTATTTGCACAAGTCTGGGAAACTGAGACAACACCAACAGAGTGGAGTAAAGGAACAATTGTCAAATTGCCCAAGAAGGGCGACCTTGTAGACTGCAACAACTGGAGAGGAATTACCCTCCTCTCAGTTCCCAGCAAAATACTAGGCAGGATAATCATCCAGAGAATTTCAAAAGCAGTTGACCATAAACTGAGGAAAGAACAAGCGGGCTTCAGAAAGAACAGAAGATGTGCAGATCATATATTTGCCCTCAGGAACATTATAGAGCAGTGCTCAGAATGGCAGAGACAGCTGTACATTAACTTTGTTGATTTTGAAAAGGCTTTCGACAGCATACACAGGGACAGCCTATGGAAAATTCTGAGGGCTTATGGAATTCCCAGCCGCATTGTTTCCATTATAAAAAGCCTCTATTCTAACTTTACGTGCAGTGTTGGATCGAGTAATGTAACTTTCGAAGTGAAAACAGGAGTACGACAGGGATGCCCCTTATCAACAACATTATTTTTGACAGTCATAGATTGGGTGATGCGCCAGACAACAGAGGGCAGTCCAAGAGGAATTAGATGGACAACGTTTTCTACACTGGAAGATTTGGAATATGCAGATGACATTGCACTGCTCGCGCATTCAGACCAACACATTCAAGACAAAACTGATAGACTGAATAAGTATGGCCAGCAGGTTGGCCTGAACATCAATCTGAAGAAGACAGAGGTCATGACACTAAATGTGGGCAATCCTGAGCCAATAACAGTAAGGAACCAGAAGTTAGAACAGACAGACACATTTACTTACCTAGGAAGCATAGTAACACCTGACGGCGGAACAAGCAAGGACATTAACAACAGAATGAATAAAGCGAGAACAGCCTTTGCTATTCTCAACAACATTTGGAAGTCTTCCCAGTACAGCACAAACACCAAATTAAGACTGTATGAGAGCTGCGTACTTTCTGTGCTTCTCTATGGTGCGGAATGTTGGAGAGTAACAGAGAAGGAAATGTCGAAACTGTCCTCCTTCCACACAATCTGCCTAAGGAAAATTCTCCGAATCTTTTGGCCAAACACCATCAGCAACCAAGAACTACTTATTCGGAGTAACCAGGAGGACATGCACACCATCATAGCTGGCAGACGCTGGAGTTGGGTTGGCCATGTCCTCAGAAGGGACCCTGATACCATCGCAAGAACAGCTATGCTATGGACCCCCGAGGGAAAGCGAAAGAGAGGCCGACCAAAAACAACTTGGCGGAGAACTGTGGAAGCTGAGATGCAAAGAATGAACCACAGTTGGGGCACTGTACGAAGGATGGCTGCCGACCGAGCAAAGTGGAGTTTATTTGTTGTTGCCCTACAAGATGCCACCAGGCGTAATGGCCACTGACTGCTTTGACGGTCGGCGGCTAAGGATCAAAGAAGAAGAAGAGATATATATATATATATATATATATATATATATATATATATATATATATATATATATATATATATATATATATATATATATATATATAAACTATGGATCACATGTAAGGGGCATGGGGTTTTGACCGACACTCTGGTTTAAGGTTTAGTAAATTTATTATTTACTAGAAAATATCACGACATCAAGAAAAAAAAATACATCAATGAATTTTTGTTACATAAAAGAAATGAAAATATAAATCGTATACGCCTAAGCTCTGGAATAGGGGAAACTAGGAAAGATCCCGACAGAGGTAATTTACCCAAAAGATCAAAAAATAATTAACAATGGGGTAGGGGTATTTCAGGACGGGTAAAGAATAAGTCCTTAATGTAACCTATCCTAGGGACACTCAGATTAGTGAGAGATAAAAAAATGAAAGATGGTAAATAAGTAGTAACTTAAGAAATAAATTCTTTCGTTCCGTTCATTCACAACGCGCATACAGTGAGCTCACTTTCAGTTATGCTTACCCCCTCTGTCGACTGCATACACTCCAGTGAATTAATCAAACACGTATTTAGACTAATTTGAGTCCTAGTATTGGTCCAATTCAGCCCCAGACTCTCCGTTTATGCACTGCTATTGTTCGGGAGTCGCTGAATTGGTGCGTTGATTATTTTTTTTTTCTGGGGGTATTCCTCTTCTTACTGCAGGTATTGGTTTGGAATAAGTTTCTTTTTCTATGTAGTGGCACTGTCATGGAAATTTATAAGTTAATATAAGTGACTGGTGTGATCTAGCCTCCAGTGGCTATGATTCTCTCTGTCGTAATGAAATGTGTACTAAACAGAATGTTACTGCTAGGATGTTCTCGGAGGGAAATAGCCGAGTATGACGCGTGAATTCTCTCTGTATAATTCCGTGGTAGGAAAAACTTTACTGTCAAATGGGTTTTAAAATAAATAGTGCCGTAAGTTCTGCCACATCAGGACAGTAATACTTATAAATTCTAGGTGGAGAAATCTTCTGGTATAGTCCTGCTTCAGTTAACATTTAAAATTTAAATTGAAGGGTTCTATTTATTTAACCACTCTCATGGATGGAGAATGTGAACCGCAAAAGGGTCTCAAACATCAGATTTTTCCACCGACAATGTTTGTATGTTGAGGAACATATAATTGGACTGCCCTAAGACATAGGACCATAAAACTCTAAAACCGCTGGATCGCAAAGGTATGATCAACCTATATAAAAAGAGCATAGATAACAGATAATCATACTATAATAATATTCTAACACCCGCGTTTAGGTAAGACCTATAACTCACTCCGGTATTTAATTATATAGAAAAAAAAACACCACGAGTCTCTAGCTAATATATCGCTTTAACACTAGAGATGAACACTAGTCACTTCAAATTTACACATGGTGAAAATAGAAATAAATGGTATCTCGACAATATTAATCGCCTAGCGTCTTATAATTTATTAAACATCTATTTCCTGGGGAATAACGAGAAATTAAATTACGTTACGGCTGGAGAAAATTTAGCTTCAAATTTACTTAATACGTTATTCAACTTACACAAAAATCCCAGTGAAATATAATGAAAAACTTTAACACGAAAAAGCACTTAAATTAATATATTTATATATATATTCTATACCGCACACATAAAACCTGAATAATTCTCCACGTATTCCAGTATCCGATATGTAAGATGGCTCTCTAAATAGCGCGCTAGAATTATTCAAGAAATCTTGGAGCGAACTGATGAGTTTTAGTAGACTGCACATATATACTGAATCGCCCCGATCTCGCCGAGGTCTGCCAGAAATCACACCTCGAGCGGATTCTTCGGTCAATTTTCTGAATGAAAGCGATTTTTCACAGCTCTACCGACCGCTGATCCGTTCCGGCAGAGATTTCTTTCCCCGCGTAGACGGTTCTCGTTCTGGTGTTAACCAAAGGTGTTACAGAACTCTACTCACTCTTAGTGACTACAGAAGACGTCGATAACATGACCGTCTGTGCCGCCTCTGGCCCGCCTCCTTGAAGGAATGACAGTAAGAGGTTCGGAGATTGCTAATTATAAGGGCTCGTGGGAGAAGACCCTAGGCGTGGCAAAATTAAAATTAAGACAGATAGCGAAAGAGGCCTGGCTTACACGTACTTCACTTACATGTTAATTAGGAAGCGAGGGAAATCAACGTGGAATCCACGTGGGACCCACGTTGGCGATTTTGATTTCAACAAAATAGAGGAGTACCGGCGAGATTAAAGTGTAGCTTCAATTTTCATCTGTCACAGTCGTCCCCGCTCGAAGACATGAAACCGTTTTTCATGTTTCTTATATAACAATGAAGCTGCCTTGATCTATAGCTTCTGGATGATTGTTGTGTTCAATTTCATCCTCCTCTTCTGTGCTCCAATTCCTTCTCATGAAGTCTGCTCCGACGTTCTGTTTTCCCGGAATGTATTCCACTTTGAAAGAGTACACGCTTAATAGCAAGGCCCAGCGCATGATCCTGGCGTTAAATTCCTTATTCGCGCCAAGAAAAGCTAGAGGAGCGTGGTCTGTTTGCACAGTGAATGACGCTCCGTACAGATATTCATGGTGGCTTCTTATGCCATGAACAAGTGCCAGACACTCTCTTTCAACTGTGGAATAGTTACATTCTGCAGTATGCAGTTTACGGCTGCCATACGCAACGGGAAATATCAGGTTCGGATCTGTGTCATCTGCTTGGAGTAGTGTTTACCCGATGCCTCTATCCGATGCGTCGACCCGTAATATAAAAGGTTTCTTGAGGTCAGGTAGTTTTAAAACGGGGTATTCAGACAATTGAGTCTTAAGTGTGACGTAAGCGTGTTCGCACTTTGAATCCCAAATAACTTTGTCCGGTCGCCCCTTTTTGGTAAGGTCAGTAAGGGGTGCCATTAGCCCGTTGAAATTTTTGATAAATTTCTGATAATATGCACACAGTGATATAAAAGAACGGGTTTCTTTCTTCGTTCAGGGTATTTTTGCAGCAACTATTTTCTCAATATTCTTGGTAACAGGCCACATGAAGTCTAATTTTTTAAAGCCGATGAGACATTCGCTAGGTCTTGCTGTGAGACTAGTTTCATGTAGTCTCCTGGGGAGCATAGCAACCGTAGCAATATGTTCGTCGTAGTTTTCCGATGCAATCAATATGTCATCCATGAAATTATGGATATGGGGACTTTGCAAGGTTTCTAACAGCTTTCACATCATTTTGGTGAACACTCCTGGTGCGTTGTGCAATCCGAATGGCATCACGTTGAAGGTGTAGTGTCCTTCACTGGTGCTAAAAGAACAAAGGTTTAATTTCCTCCCTGACCGGTATTTGATAGTAACCTTTACTCAGGTCAATCTTGGAGAAAATTCTTGCCTTGCTAAGCTTGGTAAACAGCTCAGAAGCGCTCTGTAGAGGTTAAGGCTGGAATTCCGTTACAGTATTAAGTAAACGGTAATCAATGCAAAGCCGAACTTCCTTATTGGGCTTCTGCAACAGTACTTCACTCGAACTGTAAGGAGAGGTAGACTCACTGATTATTTCTGCTTGTCGTAGCTTGTCTATTTCTCCGCGTAGTGCATCAGCTTTAGAGTATAGAATGGGGTAAACTCTGGTTCGAACAGGGGTCTCGTTTGTCAGTTAATATCGAATTCTATGAGATTTTTTCCACCAGGTATATCCGTTAAGACTGCAGTGTACTGTTTCAGTAGCGCCCTGGTTTCTGTCTGTTGTGCTTCCGAGAGGTTTTCGACGAATTTGACATCTTTAAAAGATTCCGTTTGTTGCAATTGATACTCCATGCAACTATCGTCATCTTCGTCATCTTCCATCGCAATGGCGACCGCCAGGAGATGTTCGGAGGACGGCACCGGTCTTTCCAAGTATTTCTTTAGCAGATTTACGTGGTAGACCTTCTCCTTTCCTTTAGTGGAGATCTTGTAGTTAGTGCGGGAGATCTTTTTAAGGACGGTAAACGGCCCTTGCCATCCGATGCGAAGTTTGTTGTTTCCGGTTGGAAGTAACAACAACACTTTCTCCCCTGGTTGGAGTTCTCTCTCTTTTGCTACTTTATTGTATCGTTGAGCGTGCTTTATGCGTGCTTTCTTAAGGTTGGTGGTTGCTAGGTCCCATCCTAGTTGTAACCTTTCCTTGAGCTCTGATACATATTTGCTTGCTGAGACGACTGCCTCATCAGCCTTCTGGTCTGTCAGGGACCGAAGTAAGGCTTCTAGCG
Source organism: Oreohelix idahoensis (assembly GCA_024509875.1). Lineage (NCBI taxonomy): Eukaryota > Metazoa > Mollusca > Gastropoda > Stylommatophora > Oreohelicidae > Oreohelix > Oreohelix idahoensis. The sequence goes on along the minus strand of JAMPIV010002061.1, from coordinate 1,316,606 downwards.
GCCCTTTAATAGGTCTGCCGAATAAAACTGTAGCTGGTGGAAATCCTGTAGAGGCCTTGGGAACTTCCCTGTAGGCGAATAATCCTGCAGGAATAAAAAGTTCCCAATCTTCAGGTTTCTCCTGTCCCAGCTTACGTAACATCATGGTGAAGCTTCCGTTAACACGTTCTACTAACCCACTTCCGGCCGGATTATAGGGGCTTGTGTAGATATGATGGTTCCTCAAGATCTTAACGTTCTACTCCATTAGCAGGCTACGGAATTGGGATCAGTTATCCGTCAAAACTTGTTGAGGAAATCCGAACCGTGTAAACATTTGCACGAGGGCTTCTGCGATTTGCTTGGAATCCGTGCATGTTAGCGGTATAGCTTCTGCTTACATAGTGCATGTGTCGACTAAGGTCAAGATAAGCCTTTTCCTTCTTTTAGTAATTTCTAGGGGTCCTACAATGTCGACAGCAACCCCGTTCAAATGGAGTCCCCACTATTGGCATTTCACCCATCGGGACAGGGGGTGTCCAATGCTTGGGTGCCACCCGTTGGCACTGGGCGCAGGATTTCACGTATCTGATAATATCAGTGTTCATTCCTGGTCACCAATAGTGAGTCGATATTCGCTGAATAGTGGCGTTTTGTCCCATATGTCCGCTAAAGTTAAGAGAGTGCCCCATTTCTAAGATTTGACTTTTGTACTGCGTCGGTACTAGGAGCTGATTATTACTTTGTTCAGGTTTGCCCGTTCTACGATATAGTACGCCATCCTTAGAAAAGATGTCTCCGTTGTGTTTGGGGTCCTTGGCCATGGGCAGTTTTCTAAAGCAGGGCTCCAGAGTAGGGTCCTTTTGTTGCGCCTCTTTTAGTTCCGTCGGTAACAAATTTGGCGCCGGCTTCCGTTCCTTCTGGGCTTGCCCTCTTGTGGTTACTGCTGCCACAATCGACTCTTTCGGCCTTTTAATGAACACATATCTACATCCATGTATGACTGGGTAGATAGGATCATCCATAATGGCCGCTTTTATAACACCTCTGACAAAATCAGAGTGTATTTCCACCAGTGCGATGGGAAGCATCCTGGGTGCATCACTCTTAAAAACTCTACATAGTTTGACGGTTTCTTCTGTCTCTTGACCGCATTTGACCAAATGCCTTGAGACAATGCAATCAAAGGATAATCCCGTGTCAAAAAGACAAGATGCTGAAGTACCGTTCAAAATAACAGTTCCTCGCGTTGAGGGTCTCTCTCCCTCAGGTTGAGAATCACTGACACTAATTCTTCCTTGCGAGGCTGCTTGCAAGCATTCGATACGTTTAGGCCCGGTGTGCTTGCCCTGATCAGACGTCCTTTGATTAGGGGTCTGTCCCTTGTCTTGACCTTTGCGGCCACGCTGCCATGCAGGCCGTGTGGGCTGATCAGGATTGTTGTTGTTGGTGGGATATCGGGTCTTGTAGAATTTTGATTTTTCCTGTGGAGGTCTCTGGGGTATAGTTTCTCGTTGGTTATAGTGATGGGAAGAATGGGAAGACTGCTCTATATTATTTTTCCGAGGAGGCTCATCTGTCGGTTTGCGTTTTGTGCTGGGAAGCTTGGCCAACGCATTTACATAACGTTCCGCCTTGTTGAGGATGTCATCCAACTTTACTGCGCCCTGCTCAGCCATAAATCTACGGGTTTCGTTCGGCAAAGTGGTTTTTATTTGTTCTGTAAGAACAAGTTCCAGAATTCCTTCATATGTGAGGGACAGTTCTAAAAAATCTAGGCACTTTGTCAAATAGCCCGTCAGGCGTGAAGAGAACTGCTGAGATGTCCCGGTGATCTCCTTTCGGCTGTTTCTGAACATTTGCAGAAATTTGCGAGCGTTCATTTCGAAACGCTCCAGTAAAGCCTTCTTTAACATGTCGTAGTTGTTTTGGTGGCTGCTTCCCAGCTTCACGTACACGTCATAAGCGGTGCCTTTCAAAGATTGTGAAAGTTTTAAACACCACCGGGAACTCTCTAACCCATACAGATTCGCCATCCTCTCAAATTTCTCTAGAACGAGTCAATTTTCTCATTGGGGCTAGGGAAGGGTTCTAAGGCAAAAGACATCGCTGTTAGTTGGGAAGATTGAGTGCTGGAGAGATCAGTTGACTGAGACTGGGATGGAGACTCTCCATTACTGGAGGAAGACATAGCACCCCGGCTTTGTACCTCTAGGGCTTTAAGAGCCAATTCATGCTGTCTCTCCTTCTCTCTTTCTTCATGCTTCTCTCTTTAATTTGCCCTTCGGGCTTCCACCTCTGCCTCAATTTTCATCTGCTCTCTATCTTGTGCTTCTTTCCTCTCCTCTCTATCTTGTGCTTCTTTCTTCTCTGCGTCATATCTGTCAAGTTCTTTGTTGACAAATGCGGTCGCTTCCTCTCCTTGCAATCCTGTTTCCCTTGCCTCCTCTCTTAGCATCGCCCTCAGTTTAACACGCTCAGCCATGTCAAAGAACTGAATGCACCTAAGTCGAGAACAGAAGAAGAAAAGGAGGAGAAAAAAAACTCTAAGCCGCTTAAGAGAAAAAAACCAAAAAAATTAAATTACCTGAGATACCTCCTTCAATTATGAGTTTCCCAATCTATCGCTGTTATTACCTGGCGCAAAGCTCATAATACAGTTGACTATGCCAAATAAATGGTAGATCAGATAAGAACTGGAAAAATTTACTATTACTAACGGTGGAAAAGAAAAATTATTATAAAAAATGTTAAGGAGAAAAAAATGTTTTCCTTTATTTTATATAAAATTCCACCCAAAACTCTCCTCACCGAAGTCAGTTAAAAGAAGGGACATAATTAACGTGACTTGAAAGTCAGAATTGACGTCCTTTGCTTAGCTCAACTCTGCTAACTTAAAAAAAACCTTAGTGATTGTTAAAAAATCACGCGATCCAGCGGTTTTGCACACAATTATCAAATACCATATATCTGACAAAGATTGTTATCAACCCAAGTTGGAAGTAATTTTATAATGCTGTGGAAAAAAAAAACTTATATATGTGTGTGGTCAAACACCCATAAGCATAGAAGCGTTGTCTAGGGGAAAATTATTTAAAATTTTAACTCACAAGACAGCTCACAACACACTCTATCTAGATAACTGAAAATTCTGATTAGGTACCGTAACAGACGTTAGTCAATTACTAGACTCAGACTTTAAATCAGATCCTGGATCTGGCTACCCATTAAGTGGTGCTTGTACAGGATTCTAGTTCAGTCCCGCGACGAGTCGCCCATTATTGTCGTAAATTTTGAGGAAATTATGGCCCTTTTCTAGTAGAGGTGATGGTAAGAACTAGTGAGAGGAAGGTGAAAGAAATAGTTCCTGTTTTACGAGGAGAACTGGTGTAAGAGAAAGAACAGTCTTGGATTTAGTAATTGCTCTAATCCAGCCTATCTTTTTTACGACTCTATTTAAAGTAGACGCACTTTCTCACTTGATACATATTTCAATTTACACCATCGTCACATACACTCACTTTGTGTGACAGAAATGCGTACAGACATGATATATAAATATATAAATATATATATATATATATATATATATATATATATATATATATATATATATATATATATAAACTATGGATCACATGTAAGGGGCATGGGGTTTTGACCGACACTCTGGTTTAAGGTTTAGTAAATTTATTATTTACTAGAAAATATCACGACATCAAAAAAACATTACATCAATAAATTTATGTTACATAAGAGAAATGAAAATGTAAATCTAATAGGCCCAACCTCTGGAATAGGGAAAACTACGAAAGATCCCGGACGAGCCCCAATTATTGTCCTATCTTCTCAATATTTACGACAATACTCAGAAAAGAAGCAAAGGTGCTAGCAGCAAAACAGAAGTCCTGGGAAGAATTTGGAGAAAAGCTAGAAAAAGATGCGCAAGAAAACCAGAAATTGTTCTATAAGACCCTAAATAACATGAGGAAGGAAAAACAATGCCCTCTCAAATTTATAAGGACAAGCAAGGCAAATCGCTTACTGCCCCGAAGGAAGTAATGGAAAGATGGAAATAATATTTCTCAGAACTCCTTGATGGTGAGCAAGGTCAAGCATCAGAAATGATAACCACTAGCACAGAAGAGGAAACCAATGGTGATAAAGATGACATAAAGATGGAAGAACTGAAGGCAGCACTGGAGAAAATCAAGATGTGCAAAGCAGCAGGGCATAATGGTATAACACCAGAAATGGTTAAGTACATGGGAGCATCAGGCGACCTATTACTCTTAAGGGACCTACAGGCAGCGTGGTGCAACAAGACCATACCAAAGGACTGGGAGATTGCCATCATAACACCAATTTTCAATAAGAGTGACAATCGACAATGTGGAAACCATAGAGGCATATCCCTTCTCAGTGTCCCTGGTAAAATCTACTTTAGAATCCTAGAGCAGAGACTCCGACGCCTAGCTGAGCCACAATTGGATGAGATCCAGTGCGGATTCCGAGCTAACCGAAGTACTCAAGACCTAATCTTCACACTCAGACAGCTGAGTGAAAAGGCCCTTGAGTAAAAGAGTGAGATCCATCTTTGTTTCGTAGATCTGGAAAAGGCGTTTGGCAGGGTCCCCTGGAGTAAACGTTGGGACGGTTTGGCAAGGAAGAACATTCCAGCACCTCTGATTCATGCTATACAGAGCTTCTACAAGTCTTGCAGAAATTATGTGAGGACAGCAAACCATAAGCCATGAGAGTTCAGGACCACAACTGGTGTAAGACAATGCGATATCCTGTCACCTTATCTTTTCATACTCCTCATGGACGATGTCATCAAGGCATGTAAGGAGAGAACAAGAACGTATTCAGTTGGGGTACTGGAAGATGAGACATGTCTGAATTTCGGAGCTGGCATTTGCTGATGATGTTGCCCTGATTGCTAAATCAGAGGCACATCTCCAATCCAACCTGCAAGTCTGGAAAGAAGAGCTGGAGAAGAGAGGGATGGTCATAAGCAGCTCTAAAACAAAATCCATGGTGATATCACGAGAAGAAAGAAAACATCAGATTAAGCTGGGAGAATAGGTCCTGGAACAGGTCGACCACTTTAAATACCACGGAACTATTATAGACCGAAAGGGAGGAAACAAAGAAGAGTTGGTCACTCGAAAAGCAGCAGCTGGGAGACTTTTTCAGGCCATAAATCGAGGATTCCTCAGCAAGAGAGAGGTTGGTAAGAAAACGAAGATAGCTCTATACCGCTCCACCTATGTCCCAGTCTTGACATATGGATGCGAGTCATGGGCAATGACTACAACCCACAAAAGCCAGATCCCAACCTCAGAAATGAGGTATCTGAGGAAGGTGGTTGAAGTAACAAGAAGAGACATGGTCCGCAACCAGACGATACGTCAAGGCCTAAAATCCCACCCCCTGCAGACCCAAGTAGAACAGTCCCAACTAAGATGGTTTGGCCATGTCTGCAGAATGGGAGAAGATCGGCTACCACGACAAGCATGGGAAACAAAGAGCCAGGGATCCAGACCCCCAGGACGACCCAGAGTCAGTTGGGAGGACAACATGAGGCTATCTATGAAGGACCGAGGACTAGAAGGGAACCAGGCCAGGAGGAAGACAGCCGATAGGATAGTCTGGCGCTCTCTCTTCCAAACCTTTACACCTCACGGTAGAAGGGGAACGACTAAGTAAGTAAGTAAAAGCTTGAAAACTTACATTAATTTAAAAGTGAATATGTTTATATGGACATTTACACTGCTTGAAATTGTAAGTATTATAATTAAAATGTACATCATTTCTTTCATCTTTTCCTCCCTGCTCCCTATGGAACTTGGGACTACTTTCTGCTTTTAGTTCTACTTAAGAAACTACCAATAAAGCAATCAGCAGCCCGTGCAGTGGTGGTTCATGAATCATCATTCTATACGCTGCGGTTGCCAGTCTTAAATGACTTGGACATCCACGAGCGATTTTCACATATTAAAATTCACATGGCAATATTCATATATATGTTAGTTTACATGTTAGTAATGAAATATAAAATGTAAAATGACAACTTACGCCAATCCTGGCTCACAGACTTTTTGCTCAGATGAATAAAAGAGACTTGAACCGGCCTCTTACATGCGTCTGGGGTGTCGTTAATTTAATAAGTTTCCTCTCTGACTTCATGTGTGGTCCTTCAGTTTCTTCAGTCCCGGTTTCCTTATTTAATATGAAATAGATTTCCTGGGCTATGAAAGTCCGACCACAATTCTCCAATAAAAGGTGTCCGGTATGTTAAGAAGGAATTCTGAATTCTAGGCTTCACTCTAGCAAGTTCTGGTATCTTGGCAAGCGATCTTCACAGTGGAATAACACTGAAACGTGTCAGGTTATATGCCCGGTCTCCCACGCATCTGTTTGTTATGGGGTGAAATAAACTCTCCAATCATTTTCAAACAGGCGGGTGAGGGTGTGGTACTTTCAAAATATTTCACGTGAAATAAGGTGCGTACAGCAAAAGGTTACGTATTACCATATATGATAATAAGACATGCGTTGCCTTGCATAAAGACTCGCGAACATGTCGTTAACCTCATATGACAACGTGTGTCAAAAGTAACAATTCATTACTTTTTCAGAAAGTAATCTCTAATCGGTGTCTGTCCATAAGTTGTCTCCCCGTATTCCAAGCTTTGATGATGCGCGCACCCGTCTTATCGGTGATTAGGCAGATAGCGCTGGGCGATGTACGTTTTAATCCGTAGCGGTCAAGCTTGGTACAAGGGACTCTTACCAACCTGTCCCTCGTAATATTATCTCTACCTCTCCTTGCGAATGTGAGGTGTTTATCGTCCACAAGGAGTGTCAGATAACAGACAAGACACAATATACTGAAAGTAGTGAAAGAACACTTGAAAATATAAACTATCTGCTACATAGTATAGAAAGAAAGAAAGTGCGACAATTGAAAGCAAACAATAAAATCAGTACCACAAATGCACCAATTACTGCCGGTGTGAAACAGAGATCGAGAGGGGTCGCCCCATTCTGTCACAGCTTCAAAGGTGCCCAACATATGAGAAACAGAGAAAACGCATATGGCCATCACCTGTACCATTCCTGGAGAAAATTTACGGAGATATCAACAGCCTCAGTCTGACCACTGCTTTCTTTGAACTTATTCAAGTTGACATCTGAGGGTGAACGAAGAAGAAGAAGAGGAAGACGAAACTGACATTTGAGTACGATTTATGTGAATGCGTACGTGCGTTTTTTTTTTTAAACTATCGACAGCTCGAATGACGTAAACTGACATTATTGACACAGATACATAATCTGCGCATGCTCTAGTTTTTCTTTCTTTCTGTTTATTTTTAAGGAAGGCTTTTAAGAAATTCCATGTAATACATATGTTATCCCCCGTCTCTGTCCTGGGATATTGATTGGTGTGACAAATATTAACATCACAGGCGTGTCTCAATATTTTTTTTTTCTCGTATGTTTTAACGATTTTTAGAGAACAGAAATCGATACGTCGTACAACTGGTTAACCCTTAAATGATGTAGGTTAACCTGCCAACCCATGTCATTACGGTATTGATCCAACAAATCCTTGCATTCTTTTAAATCGATTTTTAGAGAAATCGATACGCTATAGTACAACTGATGGTATCTTCCGTGATGCTGGACTTGGTTCCTCGTGATAGCTCCACACTGGTTTCTATATGTTCTTGTGGAATTTAGTCTTTCACATACCCCGCGAACAAAATTGTATCATCCTCATCATCCTCCTCATCGTCATTATCATCATCACCAGCATCACCAGCATCATTATCACTACCATCATCACTACCACCACCATTACTACCATCATCACCACCCCCATCATCATCACCACCATCATCATCATCACCTCCACTTTCATTATCATCACCACCATAATCATCATCACCATCACAACCTTCATCATCCTCATCATCATCACCATCATTATCATCACCACCACCTTCATTATCATCATCACCACCACCATCATTATCATAACTACCACAACCACCATCATCATCACTACCATCATCATTATCACCACCACCACCATCATCATCATCACTCCTACCACCACCATCATTATCATCACTACCACTATCATCATCATCACTACCACCACCACCATCATCATCATCACCACTACCACCACCATCATCATCTCCATCACCACCATCATCATCAATACCATCATCATCACCACCACCATCACCATCATCATCACTCCTACCACCACCACCACCATCATCATCATTATCACCACCACCACCACCGCCATCATCATCACTACCATGATCATCATCATCACCACCACAACCATCATCATCACTCCTACCACCACCATCATCATCAACACCACTACCACCACCATCATCATCACAACTACCACCACCATGATTATCATCACACCACCACCACCATCATCATCATCAGTATCACCACCACCATCATTATCACTACCATCTTCACCACCACCATCATCATCATCAATACCATCATCACCATCATCATCACCACCACCACCATCATCATCACCCTTGCCACCACCATCATAATCATCACTACAACTACCACCATCATCACCACCACCATCAATCATCATCACTACAACCAGCACCATCATCATCACCACCATCATCATCATCATAACTACCACCACCAACATCATCACCACCACCATCATCATCATCATTACCACCACCACCATCATCACCACCACCATCATCATCATCATTACCACCACCACCATCATCATCATCATCAGAACGTCCAGCTGGCTAAGCTGTTAGAGCGCTTTCCTCTCAAGGTAGAGTTACCGAGTGCTGGAATCAAAATCTGTTAGCATCATGCTACAATCTACCCGGTTGTAAATGGGTACGTGACTCTGTACTTGAGTTAGGGAAGACAAAGGCAGCGAGAGAGAGTACTTGAGATAGGGAAGGCAAAGGCAGCGAGGAAGGGTACTGGTCATCATCTCATAAAGCGGAGCCTAGTATAAAGTCTCTAACACTTTGTCGTAGATTGTCTCACGTAATTTGCCGTAGTGGTCTACGAATGGCCTGACAGCGGAGTAAAAGGATCAGTTTTTTCAAAGGTAGAAACCCTCGCTCAACATTACTCTAGGCAGTGATGTAAAAAGGAGGATGATGCCCCTATTTCAGGGAGTCTCACAGGAATTTCTAGGATGGCAAATACAACCGCTACGTTTACTAAGGTTGTAAACTTTATATCCCCCGCCCACGTCTGTAAGATATATATTTGACTCGTATTTATTGAGCCCCCAGCCGAAGGTAATTCAACAAAGTAGTATTACTATTTTAGCTCTGTATATATGTTTTAAAAAAGTGAGTCATACAGGTGCAACCACCACTTTCAATCAACCGAGTTATCAACTCCAACGAAGGATATATATATATATATATATATATATATATATATATATATATATATATATATATATATATATATATATATATATATAATATATATATATATATGTATGTATATATATATATAATATATATATATATGTATGTATATATAACAAGCTATTTATTTATGAAATATAATTGAAAGAAAAGTTAAAATTTGAAATTGGGTAACTTTTGAAACAGTTAAATAAATGGTTCACAGTGACTTCTTGACTGTTCCTGCTCTCATCAGGAGTCGTATGACTATTGGGAGCCCGTTTGTTGCGTTGCAAGAGGAACTTCCACAAATGTCGCCGCTTCTAGACCTGTCTCTTACATGTGGTGTCTAGAGGTCACTACTACTAGCTAGTACCAGGAACTGATAGAAATACAAAATCGAACCTCCAGTAAATCTTTTGTCTCCTGATGTTAGCATAGGTCCATGAATAGCTCGACAAAGAACTTTGACAATTATTATTGAATTATAATATTTACAACTTACATGATGTCGCTAACGTACCGTGAGCTGTAAATATTATAGTTTTTATGCAGGGGTTCCCTGAGACCTGAAAATTATTTCAAGGGTTCCCCCAGGATAAAAAGGTCGAGAAAGGCTGGCCTTTAGTAAAACAGAGGCGTACCGGAAAACACACGAAGAAGGGGACTAAAAACATGCATAAATGTAATAAAAATGACAAGGAAACACGATGAGAAGACATCAAAGGACCGGAGGAATTGATATGAATTGGCTGAAGACTTACTTTCCTTAAGGAGCGGTAGGGTTAATGAATGAATGACAATGAAAGCCCAGAAAAACTCAAAGATTCTTTGAATGTTCGATTACATTCTTTTTTAGACTTACTTACTTTTAATCGTTTCTCTTCTACCCTGGGATTTAGAAGTTTGCCAGAGAGAGAGAGAGAGAGAGAGAGAGAGAGCCATACTATCCTATCGGCTGTCTTCCTTCTGGCCTGGTTCCATTCTAGTGTTCGATCCTTCTAAGATTGTCCAATGTTGTCCCGCCAGCGAAATCCTAGAGGTCTGAATCCCTGGCTCATAGTTTCCTATATTTGTCATTATCGTGCTTCTCCTATTCTGCATACATGGCCAAACCATCGTAATTGTGACTGTTCTACTCGAGTCTGCAGGAGCTGGGGTTACGAGGCCATGACGTATCGTCTGGTTGCGGACCAGGTCTAGAAATAATTCTATTCATCTTTTACGCCAAAAGTCGGCAACCCAAGAGCTACAGGGTTCTACTTTTAAAACACTGAACTCTGTAAAGATCTACTTTTAAAAAAAAATCGTATCTGTTTTCAGGTTTCAGAGTATCTGGAATTTTAAATAAACCCTGCCTACATGTAACTTTTATCACTGCCGCACAATCTACTTCCTGCACTCCCACCATCAGAGCGGTAGAAAATTAAATATTTTACTGAAATTTAACCTCACTTGAAAGAAAAGATAACTTTCTGTCTTATACCGTTCGCGAATTTAGTGAATTTAGTTAACTAACTTGCGGGTTTTATCGCTTGGAATGCCGTGAAAGTAATTTTAAACCTGGGGACACCGCGTTTTTAAGCGCCGGTGGGATTTGGTGAGTTTGAAATTTACATAGGTTAAAAAATTCCTTTTCTCCTCCTCCTTCACCAAGAAATCTACTAAATGTTGCCTTGGGATCTACCGGTAGATAAAAATGATCGGCTGCCGACCCCTGTTTTACACAGTAGGCGCATTATCATATGGAGCCTAATTATGTTTAAAAAAAAGAGGTCTATCCATAGGGCTTCCAAATGTTTGAACAGATAAAGAAATGTTAGTGTCTTTATTTTACTATTCGTATTGGCAGTTCTCAGTCTAGCTCCCTTGGGTTCTCTGAAGAGATAAAGAAATAATACGACCACTGCTTCCTCAGGCATGTCGTAGAAGGCTACCAATATGAGGTTGTGCATGAGGGCTGGTAACCTCATCATGTAAAACAAATTGTTACAGAAACCACCTCTGCTGGATCACGTGACTGCTCGGTGCAGGTTTCCTGGAATGTAAACAGATGTAGAGCAGCGGGCTCACATGCAAGAAGCCCGTGTCAAAGAATATGCACCTGCAACATTGGTTTCTGTAACAATTTCCAACTTCATGCGCAACCTAAAAAAGTCGCCTTTTGTGACATGCCTAGGGGCGGAGTATTCCTAATCTCTTCTCGTCTCCTAAGATACGTCCCCCACGAGGTATCATTTAGTGTGCTCCTATTTTGCCTAAACTCCAGGTGTAATCCCCACCCCCTTTAAATTTGACCACTCTATTCTTTGACCACACTTGAAAGTTTCTCTTCAATGATCACTTCCTATTGTCATATATAACAGTAACATTTTTACATAGCCTTATTGTCACCCGTCAGTTCCTCATGAACCATAGGCCTTTAACAAACTGATGCCCCGTCTGCTTGTCACGTGCCACCAGCTCAAGGTCTTTCCATGTCTTCTTCTTCATTTCATGTCAGTCTCCAGTTCTCTTCTCCATTTGTTCTTTGGTCTACCTCTGCGTCTCTTACCCAGGGGATTACAGAACAAGGACTGAGTAGTAATGCTATCAACAGATTTCCTCAATATGTTTTCTTTCCATTTCCAGCATATTATCTTCATCTCTTGTTCTGCTTACGCTTGTCTGATTCCAGATTGTACCGTACTTCTTAAGTATACTAGTGTAAAAGCCCGTCATAAGACGGGAATTAAATTCAAAAGCACCAATACCTAACGGCAATTTTACTTATTCAAAAGTATTTTTTAAAAACCACTGTGCATCACCACAGTACACGAACTGCTACGTAGCAGCAGCGAGGATCCCAATGTGTGTATACGGGATCACACATTCTATAAATAGTTTTGTGCACACCGTCATTTGCGCATTCTTATTTGGTAAGTGTAACTATTTTCGGGAGAGTACATATAAGGGAAACAATTCAATTAATGTCTAACTTTCAACCAAAGTTGCATCCCTTAGCGCTATGTACTGACAGAAAAAGCTGGGATATTATAGATAGGATTATTTCATATTTATCTGAACATTTTACGCCTGTATCTATCCACCTAATTTCACTTCCTTCTAAAATACTTATCTGAATACTTTACGCCTGTATCTATCCACCTAATTTCACTTCCTTCTAACATACTTATCTGAATACTTTACGCCTGTATCTATCCACCTAATTTCACTTCCTTCTAAAATACTTATCTGAATACTTTAAGCCCGTATCTATCCACCTAATTTCACTTCCTTCAAAAATACTTATCTGAATACTTTACGTCTATATCTATCCACCTAATTTCACTTTCTTCTAAAATATTTATCGACATTTTCTCCATTTCCTCTTTACACTTTCTAGTTCTAAATCTTCCTTCAGCTTTCGAATATTTAATGTAACTATTCTTAAAGTAGTTAATTTTACAAACATTAGCCAGGTTACGGTCTGGTATCACCTAAACCACGTCATTTTTCCTTCACAACGAGCACTTCCGGCTAGGAATTTAACGCTGTTAACGATGAATCAATTATATAAATTTAGTGTATCCAAATTCTGCCCTAGCTGAAAGTGTTACCACCTCCGCCCTTCCCTCTTTTTATAACCCAGGGTCGAAGAGGTCGTCCACTCCGGATCTACGACCATGGCCCGTACTTTATCGTCAACGTCAGAACAGAGAACGGATAAGGGCAGATGAATGACCTAAAAAAAACCGGTACGTTACAGAACTTGTCTCTGTGGTCTGTGCTGTTGTACCCGATAGTAATGCATAGCTTTCTTAATAGGCGTGTGGTCTACACTATGAGACAAACAGACAGACAGACATACAGATAGATAGATATATAGATTGTTAGATAGATAGATAGCTAGATACATAGGCAGGCAGGCGGATATACAGATAGATAGATAGATAGATAGATAGATAGATAGATAGATAGATAGATAGATAGATAGATAGATAGATAGATAGGCAGGCGGATAGACACATAGATAGATAGATGTATAGATAGATAGATAGATAGATAGATAGATAGATAGATAGATAGATAGATAGATAGATAGATAGATAGGCAGGCAGGCGGGTGGATAGATAGATAGATAGATAGATAGATAGATAGATAGATAGATAGATAGATAGATAGATAGATAGATAGATAGATAGATAGATAGATAGACAAATAGACAGACATATAGATAGATATATTTTATTTGATCGCTTTCTTACAACCTTTACTAATACTCTTGGTTTCGAACACTTCCTCTTCCCTCTCGTCTCATCTGTCTCTCTAACCCGACCGCTCAAAACAAAACCTCAAGGAAAAGTAGGTCAACGATGGTAAGCCATGATTGAGTTGCGAGACGATTACATTTATCATTTACACTCTCCAGCTGTCTGATTTTTTGCCAGTTTTTAAAAAAAAGGTAAATTTGGATGAAGCCCACAGCAGAGCCGAAATTCATTCACCCACTCCAATCTCAAATAATAGCGTGTCCTGTCCTGAAGCCAACTATTTTAATAGGCAGCGGGACGAGGCGCCCGTCCCAAGAACTTACCGAACTAAACCGACCTACTCCGAAAGTGAGAGAAAATCAGGTCGTCGCGGTTTACCTGCGACTAAAGTCAAACTGTAGTAAAGCAGGCGTCGCTATACCAGACCACACGGGTTTGTATATTTAAATATCAACCCTGATATAACCGACGGACTTGTGTTTATGTTGAACCTCGCCAAACTCTTTTTACTTTAAACAATATGGTAAGAGTATCCTTGGGCTACAAACATTATGTTCACTGGCGTGGGCGAAATTTACTGTCCCCAGTATATACAGAAGAGGAAATAAAGTCGATTGGGCCATCTCATGAGAATGAAGCCCGATCAATTACCACTATGCGCCTACAAAAGTAGAATATCTAGTCTTAGGGTAAATTGAAGATTAGACAGTTGTAGAGACAACATTACGGAAATCCTACAACAACACGGGATGACACCAACCAGTACAACACTCACGGATCCAGAGCGGAAACTTCAGCTCGCCACAAAGCTTCGTGGCAAAGGTCAAGCTAAGAAGTAAGGAAAGTAACAATAAAATTACAATGATTATGTATTTTTTAAAGCTTTATCTTCTTTATATACTTTCAGTAAAGTCAGTAATTGCAAATGTCAGTAATTGCAACTGTCAGTAATTGCAACTATCAGTAATTACAACTACACACCAGTAATTGCAACGCTGAAGAGACAGAGCAATGCAGACGTGGATGACCTAAGAGTAAAACTCCACAAACTATGCTGAAGACTGTATTTGATGCCTTTCCGTCAAAGGGCCAAAGCATGTCATTTTCACTAACTCAGTTTCTGCTCTTCAAACTCTAGAAGGCAATGGACATTGTAGAACTGAATTAACCAAACTAATCCTAAATGCTGATCAGCTTATCACTTCTTATGGCATCAGAATAGTTGTGCAGTGGATCCCTGGACACTCAGATACGCCTCGTAATGACAGAGCATGCGAATTAGCAAAGAAGGGAACAAGAGAAGAATAACCAGTCATAGTGACTCCTAACAGCCAAACAACTCATGCGAACAACAGACAAAGAAACTTGCCTGAACAGATGGGCCATGGGAAACAATTGGAGAGAGGTTTACATATATATATATATATGGCTGGTCCGAATCATAGTGACAACATCAGCCATCTTACAAGGAGGGATCAGAGCACCACTGTTCGGCTCCAGACACAGCATATGCCACTCAACAATCATTTGAACAGAAACACCACAACACACTCCAGAGGGCCAGCTACATACTTACCCCTATGAAACAGTCAACCACCACCTCTATGAGTGCCCGGCACTCGATGATTTTATGAAAATGTTCCTTCCTCCAAGGCCAGGTAAATGGAATATCTTATATGGAGCAAAAGAACAACTTGCGAGGACATGGAGATACAACTACAGGGCATTGGGCCGAAGGACGAGAACCCAAACGCAGCTGAATCAATATAACATGTCAGCGATTCAAAAGAGTTGTGCTTCAATGGATCCCATCACATTGCAACATCCCTGACAATGAAGAGCCTGACAGATTGGCAAAGAAAGTTGGAAAGCTACCTCAGCCTGATATAAGTGTCGCAAAAGTTGTTTACAATATATCGTAAAGCGACGTCGCGCAGTCTTATTGACCAATCATCTATCGCGAATCGCAGGGCACGCAGACGCAAACGACAAGCATTAGGCAAAATGGAGATGTTGACGTATATTGGTTTGTCGAATACTAGTCATCGATCAGAAGGGATATAAGGGATCAGAATGGAATTATTGTGAAAAGGATTTCACTTTTGATTCCAGGAGAGGTTTGTGAATAAATTGATATAAGAAACAATGGTAGGAGTTTATCATGTTCATAGATAAATGCTGATTACTGGTGTCTACAATTGAGTTGAAAGCATGAAAACCCACATCTGCTGAAAATAGAAAATTAAAGAAGTGACAGATTGTGGAAATACATGGATAGGAAGATAGATTTAAATCGGATGAATAAAACAAGATAGGTTGGAACAGGATCGATAGTATACAAGCTGAGAATGATGACGGGAAAGTTTCAAGAAACGCACACCTCTTCTAAAATCACCGGTTCGATAAGAAAATTTCAGGCCTAGTCTTAGACTGTGACGTCAGTACCTCTCGGCCGTACGATGGGAGTCAATAAAAAGTGGAGCGCTAAATTGAAAGGACACACTGAAAGAAAGTTTGAGACAGACTGGATGCAGAGTTTGCCACTACGCCTTTGCCATCTGAATTGTGAGCAATCTGCCAAATAATTTAAGTCCAGTGTCTGTTTTCTGAAGACTGAGGGTACGCTGAAATTATGATAACTATCATGTATATAATTTATTTATTGCAGGGTAATATGATGTGTATTAATTTTGTGTAGATGCTAAGAATTGCATCAGTATTTCAATTTGTACCTGTTGTGAAGGATCAACCATATTGAGGAATATTAGAAGATCTGTGTTTAATATTTGGAAGGATCAAACTATAAAATATTAAAAGATGTACAGGAGAGGATCAAACCAGATGATGGTTAATACTTATAAATTGAAATGTTAATATTAATCCTTTATCACTGAAATAATGTCCTTACTTACTATGACGGTATAACTTTGACATCTGATGACTGACTGGTCTGACATCTGTGCTAGTCCGTTAAAAATAATTGAAATGTTAATGCTTCTACTGTATCACTGAAATAATGTCCTTACTTACTATGATTGTATAACTTCGACATCTGATTACTGACTGGTCTGACATCTGTGCTAGTCAGTTACAAATCTAGCCAGATACTAGCCAAGACTGATATGGTGTTTCAGGTTTCACGTAACAACTCAAACCAGACTGTCAAGTATCAGAAGCCTGTGTTGTTCATCAGAGGCCATCCCACAAAAGTGCAGGACCCCAAAGAGTGAACTTCAGCTAGTCATTTGAACCCCTTTTGCGTGGTCTGCCAATGCTGATAAATACACTGACCGTTCAGTGTTAGCGCTATCAAGATTCAAAGATAAGTGTCAATTAAGGCACTGACAGAATCCATACATGAACCAACAGCCAATGTTTGTGACATGAAACAAACTTCTACAACAGTATTCCAATTATTGTAGAATTCAGTCAAATGATGACAGTAATCTGTAAAGTCACAGGACTAAGAGAACAGTGATATAATAATATTGATTCCAGTATTCATTAACTTTACTATACAAGAGGATATTGTCAAGATCCAGAAGTGTAAAGGACAATAATACTTATTAAAATTGCTAAAGGACTTTGTTTCAAGTAAATAAATTTTCCAGAAGGAAAGACATTCATACCAACACATTAGTTAAGAAATAACATTAATGGTGTGAATATTTTATGTTTATTTTAATGCTCATTTCCAAATAGCAGAAAAAGAAGATTAATGTAAATATTAAAGGATTATAATTGTACCTGAGGACTTAATTCACTTTTTACAATTGTGTTTAAAGTAAATGTTCATTTTATTTATCCCCTAGAAATTAATTAATCATAAGAAAGTCACAAGGAGGAGACACCTTAAATCCTGGTACTAATTCTTACCATCTGGGCCAGGATTTTCACAGTCTGACTATTTCTATGATATCCATACACCAGTGCTTATTTCTAAGACTGGGGTATTACTGTTAAGACCAGAACTCTTGACTGGCATACTATCCTGGTATCATCTGATACACCTGGATATCCATATACTATAAAATACTTACATATAAACTTAAAAAAAACTCTCGTTACAATAAGCATGACTTTCTAGGAGGCAAAGAGTTTTATCAGAACCAGATACAGAAACAAATGGGATGTAGAACATCCAGGCCACTAAAAATGATACATATTACCAACTCAGCAGGTGAGAGAACAAGTGGTATTCTTCAGACTCCGCACGAGCCACAATACACTAGGAAACCATCTATTCAACAAGCTAAAGATAGGAACTACCGATGATTGTTAATGTGGCCCCGATACAATGACTGCTGAACATCTGCTTCAAATGTGCCCAACATACGAGAAAGCCCATACGGCTATCATCAGTACCATTTCTGGAAAAATTCTATGGAAATACAAATAGTCTGAAGTTGACCACTTATTACACATAAGGAAGGGAAACCCGAGGCCTGTAAACAGAAAATTAATATGAAACAAATATAAAGGTATGTTATCAGGCACTCGTAGGAAACAAACCCTGGGTAAGCCACTCATGTCTGTTGTTTTTCTGTTGTCTAGTGTTCTACTTCTTTGTTTCCTACGAGTGCCTGATAACACCTTTATATTTGTTTCATATTAATTTACTGTTTACAGGCCTCGGGTTTCCCTTCCTTATGCGTAATAAATGTTTATACAATACCAAACCTACCTTCTGTCCTGTTCTCACTGTCCTAGTCTATTATCATTTACTGGACACAGTATTAAGGTCCTTGTCTTGTTGGATTGGCCTATACTGCAGGATAGGGAAACAACAGAAGTGATTGCGTTATTAATAGGCTAAACTGCCCATGGTGGACTTCCGGTGTCGTGTATTGCGGTTCACACTAATGACCTGCCATTGAAACATCATTTTTAGGTGATGCGTAGATGGCAGGGAGGATAGTGTGATTCGCTTGCATGGCTAGGCGGGATTGTCGCACGGAAGGTCCAGGGTTCAAATCCTGGGTAAGCCACTCATGTCTGTTGTTTTTCTGTTGTCTAGTGTTCTACTTCTTTGTTTCCTACGAGTGCCTGATAACATACCTTTATATTTGTTTCATATTAATTTGAAGTTGACCACAGCTTTCTTTGAAAATATGCAAGCAAACATTTGAGAGTACAAGAAGAAGAAAAATACTTTCAGACGTCCACTTGAATGTGTTCAAATAAAACAGTGGTCAGCTTGAAGTTCTTGGTATCTCCGTAGAGTTGTTTTCAAAAATTGTGCTACTTACGGCCATGTGTACTTTCTCTGTTCCTCATATGTTGAGCAACTTTGCAGAAATTTATTCAAGTTCATATTCCACATTATTCTATACAATCTTTTTTTTTTTTTTTTAAAGCAGAGTAACGTTAACAATAAAGAAAAAGGTCAAGGTAGTCCCATAGTAGATACTACCGTAGGGGAGTTAAGTGTTACAGACTTGACTATACTAGGTCCAGTTTCGAGGTGGGGTAATCAGTTCCCTTCCTATTCACTGCCTTTATCCTTCCCTAACTCAAGCGCAAAGTCAGGTACCCATTTACAGCTTGCCGTAACAATACCTGATTAAATGATCCAATCATGAAATCATACAAACATTCTGTGCTTCTACCTTCTGTCAACACTCTTCGGATTACAACAAAGACCAGTGTTGCATTTGCGCAAAAGAATTAAACGCGGACTTCTAGCTAATTTGCACACACCCGTACCCGCAGAATCAGCCGAGACGTTTTCCTACTTCTTTAAAAACTAAACGAACCAAAAATAATAATAAAAGGAACAAACTTTCTTCTCTTTTTTTCTGTTTTGTTTTGTTTAAAAACTTCCTCAAGGGCTCGGTGGACGTGCGGGGTTTTTCATCGGCCAAATCTTCATTAGCGACGTGTAATTCCAGCGGGTCGATAAAGTGAACAAATAAGAGAATAAAAAAACAAATAGGCTTACTGCATCGTCAGGCATCGTCGTACAAGGCGACTAATCTGAGATTGTGAATGGGACTGCCAACCTCGTCATGTTATACCAATTTCCACATGACCTACCGCTGCAAGAACGCAAAGGAAAATGATAATATATCTTCATTCAGTTTATCGTCAGCGGCATTCGTTCTATTAACCAGTCTTCAAGATTTTCCATACCTGAGATATTGACTGTGCCACGGGTATGCCTCTAGTAGTCCTCCCCCGATGGTGGTGGGTGGTTTCTGGAGCGACACAGATTTCTTACAGAGGCGTGTCATATGAGGGGGTGCATGAAGCTGACAGGCTCAACATGTGAAACAATTTGTCACATAAACCACCACTATAAGAACACAGAGGCGATTCACAGGCTTCATGCAAAATGGCTAGCTGTAGTTGTTGTTCAATGCTTTATAAGAATGGATGAGCTACAGAAACAATTAGCCTCTTTATCGTTTTATGAGCTGTCCACTTTATGAAAGAACAAAAAAAAAATAAATAAATAAAATAAAAAATAAAAAAAACAATATATATGGAGATAAAAAGACGTCGGGTCCATGACATAAATCATGATCTTCAATTTGAATGTCAAGTCAGTCTTATTGTGTGGCTCAGAAACATGGAGAAGAATAACCAACAAAGTTACTGACATTTATAAATGGATGCTTGCAAACAATAGAAGAATTGAAATGGTACAACAAGGTCACCAACGTGGAACTGATGACAAGAAACAGATAAGTGCTGGGGTGGTACCAAAGATGAGAGGTAGGCGCTGGCGATGGATAGGACACATTGAGAAAATTTACTGATAGCATTACACGACAGTCCTTTTTCTGGAATTAGGTGCACCCCGTTTAGATTGGCACATGTCCAATTACAGAAGACCTTTCGATCCAGTAATGTGATAAAGACCCTTATAAAAGATGTTGCGGTCTGTTTCAGTTATGAAGTCTTTAGACTTTTAAAGACTATGTAATATTTGCTAAATAAACAAATACTGCTTGGTAAAATGTAATTAAATCGATATAAACAGTAATAATAACATATTTTAAAAAATAGTTTTATATATTTTCGCTTAAAGCATTAGTGTCTGTTTAAATAATTTAAATTGCTGCGTAAAATAAAGAAATGAAGAGTTGTAAATTACGACCTTTTAATAATAATTTTATCATTTGGGTTATTTCCCTTGATTCATAATTTTATCATTTGGATTGTTTCCCTTGATTCACATAGACACTTGTTAAATGTTATATTGACTACGGCCCTGTTTTACGCATAGAAAAATAAAGCAAACCACGTGGAGAGTGCTTACTTTTATTCGGATATGGATCCATATTGTATAGTTACTGCTTTAAAAAAAAATCTCCCCTTAAATTAAAAGTATATGGTTAATAGTGTCGTGAAATTCTACATCCACATATATAAATTAAAAAGTAAATGTAAAGCCTAACAAATAACTTCACTAAAAGGAAAGAAGAATGGTAAAGAACAGTGCTGTCACAATGACTGTACTCGAAATCCCCCTTGTTTTCTACTTCGTCTGCAAATTGTAACGTTTCACGTTGATAGTAAAAGCCTACTGCATCGCTACACGCTTTCTTCAATAAAACGTGTACTGCCTTTCTAAGAAAAACCTTGAGATACGCAAGCTGACAGTTGGCCTACCGCTCTGAACTCAGTGTTTGTCATGTATTGTGTTCAGTCTAGAAATAGATTATAAATTAGTTATGAAGTAGGAGGTACAACCTTCTTGTTTCAGGGACTGTGGTCCTAAAGTTATTAAGCAGCACCTGGTCTGAGCTTTGCTGAATCTGGAGGCGACAGCATACTCCTGGGTCCAGATAGCGACTAGTGAGGTGTCTCCAAAACACAGGGGAGCAATCGAGCAGAGGAGTCTTTTCCAGCCGCCATCACGAAAGTTAAGCCTCTGTGGCCAGTGGAGCTCAACATTATGTGTCCCCTCAAAAATTGACATTTTAGAAAAAAAAAAGAGGGACCATACCTTGTTTAAATTGACAGGACTATGAACTTTTCCCCATACTATTTCCCAGCTAAACAAACACTTGAAGTCATGATGACAAATAACAACATAGCTTGAAAAACAAAACCAGTATTACCTCATAGTACTACTACACACTGACACACATAGGATAATATTAATAAAATATGTCACTACAATGTTCATATTTATAAATTCTGTATATATAAATTGTGATTACATTTGAATGTGTTTCCTGGTTCACTTTGTAGTTGAATCAGGATATATAATAGTGAAAGTAATTAATACATAAATATTTGAAACTTTACCAGTGACTCATTTAAGATAGTCTTATAGAGTGTTAAATGTGTGTGAGTGTCACAGTGTTGTCAAGTGTGGTGGAATAAATTAAATTGTTTATCTGTCTGTTGTTGTTGTGACTTACACTTCATCATATACATACCCTAGACATTCAACGTAGTCATCACAATATTCCAGAATAATTCTGACTGAGGTATAATGTGGTAGCAAGTAAGGTTATCCGTAAAACACTACACCTATTAGATACAGATACCTTCACAGCTGATCTCAGTCAGTACACTAAGTCCCCTATAAATATTTATATCATCCCACTTTACCACAAATAGTTTTGAACTATGTTGCAAAATATGGAAAAGTATGGCAGTTGTTACAAAAACAAAGTAATAGTTTTTACATGTATATTACTTCCCTTGATTGCCTTTGAATTTTTCTTTAACTTGATTATAGCCCCTGATTTGTTTACATTTCTTTACTGAAAACTTTAATTACTCATAATGTCATAATTACATTATTAAATATGAAATAACTACATAGCGTTACCCGTCAGTAATTAAAGAGACTCTCTGCCAAAATTCATTAAGAAATAATAAGGCATGCGGATTTATATTAAGAACATAGAAGCAAACAACTGTATTTTGCCTTTTATGTATATAGATTCATCACAAAACTATATCAGTCATGAAAATATTCTCGTCGCGAAATTTCAAATCAAACCGGAGTAGTTTGGGAGTTCTGTTTGCCTTCTCTACTTATATTTTATCATGTCATCTTTCTTCTTCTTCTTCAACATTAATGACTCTAATAAAGGTAGTAGTCAGCTCAAGGTTCCTGACATCTCCAAACAGTTTTTCGTGAAGATTGTTGTTGTTGTTGTTGTTGTTGTTGTTTAATTAGGGCTCTTTAGCAGCCAGTATCGTTGAAAACTCCTTGGTATTATCTACACTGTAGATCTAAGCTTTTCCTGTGGCTTTCTGCCATTCAGAAACATGCTGAGTTGAAGTCATGAGCCCCAGTTTCTTCTGCTTGGCTTGCATTTAAAGGATCATCACATCTAGTTCCAGGCACGGAGTAAGAAATGCGGGGCATACTGTGCATTCCCCGCCATCCAAAGGAGCTCTTCAAATATGCAGAGCGAAAATACTGTACTCTGGTTGTGGGCTCTCCCAAGAAATTGTCACGTACTACACAGAGCCACTTCTCAGCTCCCGCTGCCATTCATGGGCCCACCGTGATATCCTCCTGCATGCAGACAACCAGGTAAAAGCCAGAGTTACGTCTGGGGCTCAAGTGACTCCTCCAAGCTTAGTGTGAGTGGAGATAAATAGGCTGTTGCCATATGGCCACTCCTTTCATAGCTGTATGTTGGGCAGGACTGCAGCTGATGTTCGGCTGTCATGGAGTTTGTGCCACGGGTGCAGAGATACGTTATACTACGCCTATCTCTATGGTATAGATGGTATCTTAATCTGTTGTGTCGAGTCCGTAGCCTGAAAATGATAACCTGGACTCGCCATGTATACATTGTTCGCAAATTCAGAAAGCCACATAAAACTCTCTAATACCAAACACTAGTAGACGAGTTATGCCTTCTTCTATTTCTTCAGCCTAATTTCTTGTTCCGCCTGCTTGGTTGTATCAGCGGAGACATATTTTCTCTTTTAACATGCATGTATACCCCCGTTTCCCCTTCGGCGCCTTTTCATTTTCAACGTGGTGTATTTGCCAGGGGATCGGGGTTCGAAAAATGTCAAACTGTCTCGCCTAGAGCTAATAGAGAAAGTTTCGATTGAGCTAAGGTGTGAAATTTATACCAAAGCATTAGGTTGAAATTAAGAAACAGATTATGCAAGGAAGTGAGAAAAAGAATTACGGTTGGGAGAAGGTGGCGTGGCTTTGCAGTGAAGGATTTATTTCAAGGTTTGGAGAAGAGAAAAGATTGTTTGTCTGTGAACTGAAGCCAACATTATTTTTAATGTAGTAGCAACCTCCTGCAGTCATAACTGGGAATGATGCGCACTTGAGGTGATAGTTGTAAGGTGCTGTTTGGCCTAGTGTTTTTTTGTTGTTGTCGACCTGCTTTATCTCTTCTGCTTGTTGTGTGAGTCTCTTTTCACCTATTTTGAGACGATGCCTTAGGAGCATCTCCACTTTGTGCGATCGGCAGCATCGACATCTCAGTGTGCTAGATTTATGTCCAGTGTCTTTATATCTTTCTTTCATACACCTTCGAATCTTAGATACAACCGCACGGCTGTTCTTCTGCCAGTTGTCAACCGTAGAAAATATATCCGAGGAAGCAACCATCTTCCATGCGGCGAACATGGCCATGTAAGAGGGGGAAAATAAGAGAAATATAAAGATAATAAAACAAACACGGTCGTCCATTTTAAATAGTCAATTAAGTACGTACAAGTGTTTGTCACTGAGGGAAAAATTGCACAACTTGTAATGTTTGCGCACTCCCAACCATTACAAATTCGAGGGCTCTTGGTATAATGGGTATTTCTGTCTGGGAAGATACACGAAACCATGTTGTCGCATGATAAAGTGCTTATTTGCAAACATGCCGTGGCCAAATACACGGCCTATCTCACTAGGATGTAGGAAGATAACATTGTTTGTAAAGATTAAGACACGGACAGTGATGTAACATTTCCGACAGATGTTCTTTGTTGTGATAAACAATTACAAGAAAATAACAAATTGGAGGAGATTATAATGTTAGATATGTGAAGTAGTGAGTTGTAAACATGACAAATATCCACGGAATTGGCAAGAACTTATATGGTAATGGAGTTTGAAAATCACACGTTATCTATGTTGTCATGTAGTAATGTTCTACATGAGGGTAGTAAGGTGGACCCCTACCAAAATCAGACACTTATTCACTATTGGTTTGGCTTTTGAGATGCCAAGATAGACTGCTCCTGATTGGACTTCTCCTCCAAGTAGCAACATGGGTGTTTTAGGTGAAAATTTCACTAATATTCTACAGTGTTGTAAGACTACTTCAGTGACTTCCAATTCTGTCAAGAAAAAATCACGGACACCCAGGAACACGGAATATTAAGACTCAAAGTATAGAAAAGGCCATAGGACTGGGCGTGAATTCTAAGATTAGAAGTGAGTAACCCCAGAGACATCACTTTGCGCCTTAAGTTCTAGTATCCAACTTCAAGTGCACCCAGTTAGACATTTAACACACCTGACATGTACGACATCTTAAACAGTTGCCCGACAGTATTCGGACGTTTCATGTGCAAAAAGTCTGTGCTTGCCCGAAAAAAAAAAACTCGGGGGAAGCTGTAATATTGTGGCGAGATTGAAGTTAGATAATAACTAGTTGTGGCGTTGTGATGGGGCCGGAAAGACGCCCCCTTCATGTTCAAGGCATATTTATCGCCCATATATTTTCGATGTGCGCGCAACCCACGTGACTGACAGCCCACGTGACA
Organism: Oreohelix idahoensis; assembly: GCA_024509875.1. Taxonomy (NCBI): domain Eukaryota; kingdom Metazoa; phylum Mollusca; class Gastropoda; order Stylommatophora; family Oreohelicidae; genus Oreohelix; species Oreohelix idahoensis. Next base: position 1,291,210 of record JAMPIV010002061.1, on the reverse strand, counting down.
GCGCGAGCAAGCATTGCTGGGATGTGGAAAGTCTAACGAGATAGAAGATATATTAGTTTAGGCCACAATAAAGCCTAAACTATAACTGGGTGTTATATTTGATATTCGTGTGTTATATTTGACAGTTGTGGGCCATATTTGTGTTTTCATGTCTAATAGAGCAATAAAGGCGAGTGTTATTTGCGTGGCGCAATTACTACGCGCCGCGCAGTAAGTTAAGTGATTCGTCCTAGGGTCTATATAAGAAGGGCCTAGCCGGCGAGCGAGCCTCTCTCGTTTTGCGTGTCGCCCCAAAGAAACCAGAAAACAAGAGTCGATCTACAGTATAGATGCCTTGAACACGTGAGCTATAATTGTTAGCGTATTTTGTAGAAATTAGCATTAGTGTTCTGTAATTCTGAAATTATATTGAGCGTGTCTGTTTTAATGTTTAGGGAAATAGATTGATGTGTTTCTATGACATTATGATTTAGTCTTGAAATATAAATGAGTGAAAATAATATGCGTGGATTGATTTTAATAGCGTAAGTTCAAATCACAGATGTGAGAGTTTTAGTAGCAATTATTTCATTCATCAGAAAGGCAAATATAGTATGAAAGTATTTCATACATGAAACCAGACAGAGAAGCGATCTATTACTTGAATTTAGATAATATTGACTTGTTAGCAAAATAGCAAGATGGCAACCACGTGGTGATGACTGTATAAAGGTGGCGCGTCATCATGCTGTGAATAAAGAAGGCGCCAAGGAGTCTGAATGTAACACACTATGTTACGCAGTTTTATATCGTGTGAATTGACACGTGGGTAAAAGTAGGTTAAATGTAATTTTCCTCAGTAATAGAAGAGAGAGTTTTCGTGTTAAATTTCCTTTAGTATGTGTATTTAGTTCCAGTTTTGTTAAAGTTAAGAATAATTATATTTTATTCTTTGATGCTATGGTAATTGAGTGTATTTCACGATAGCCTACTTATCATAATTCTACTGTATATCTTCAGTGGATTACTTTGAGTGAGGTGAGAATATGTATTTAGATTTCTGGAGGGCGCGAGGTCACTCCTTTGTTGAGAAAGGTGTTTCTCTGGTTGCTCCTTGCGGAGCATGGAAACACCAATGCGGCTGGTGTCCATCACAAGCCGACAAGAAGCATTTTTATGTTATTGCAGTGGTTGTTTCGGTAACGATGTGTTTCATGTGATGAGATTCCCAAGCTCATCTGTGGTCATATACGACACGCTTGTTGCCAGGCGCACCAGTCGTCATCATACGACATGCTTCAGAGTGCAGAACGAATATTGAGATGGATCAGTTGCGAGGTGGTGGTTTATTCTCATTATTGAGAGTATTTGTTGTACATATAGTTGAATATTATTCTATGTCCATTTTGTTATGATTTAATTATTGTTATGTGTAGAATGGTTTGTGAGAGCACGTGGGCTCACTTGGAGATATATATTTCTCTTCTCCGCTCCTGATGGAGCATGGGGCCACCAGTGTGGTTTGTTTCCGTATGAAGCATTCATATACTCATGCTGTAGTGGTTTCGGTAGCAATCTATGTTACATGGTGAGATTGCCAGCCTCATGCACAACACCATACTAGTCTCATTGGATGACATGCATGAGTGTGTGTGTGTGTGATAGCTGAGTGTGTGCTCTTGCAGTAGTGGTTTCGGTAGCAATCTATGTTACACGGTGAGATTGCCAGCCTCATGCACAACAGCATACTAGTCTCGCTAGACGACATGCATGTGTGTGTGCATGATAGTTGAATATTCAGTTTCACGCAGTGTGGAAGGACAGTTTGGCAGATGAGAGTATCATTATTTAACTATTATGATTTTAACCAGTCGTTGCTTTGTTTGCTTCTTCAGATTAGCAATCGAGCACTAGCTGGGTGTTTGTTTGGTTTGTTGGTTTATTTGTTTAATATTTGCTTCAGTGTGCTCTTAGTCACTGAATGAGTTGTAAAAATAAATACAGCCCCTGCCTTAAGAATCAGAGTTTTATTGATGAATCGGGTCGGTTGCGAGTGTGAAAAGAGAGTGATCACATATCACAACATCATCATCATCTCGCCCACCCTATCACAATTGGCGTCGTCGGCAGGATCAGGCAGACAGTGACACTGAGCAAACAGCAAACGAACAAATATAACAAATAGTGTAAACACCCAGCAGTGCGGTCTTGCAGCAAGATGGCTTCAATCAATGCGCCTGTGAAGGTAGTATACGTGGAGGTGCCAGAGGTAAGGTTATTTGATGGAAAGGCAAATCCCACCTGTGAAGAGTTTGTGGAAGATGTAGAGGCCGTGTGGAAGATGGCGCCCTTTTGCGCAGAAGTCAAGGTAGACGTGATCTGGAACAACTTTACACCAGTGGTCTCTAGGGAATTACGGATACGTGGCGGAGCCAAGGCCAGCCCTGAGCAGTTACTCAAGATAGTAGAAGAAGCCTACAGCGAGCAACCACCAGTCAGGGAGATGACCAGGAATTTCCAGGCCGTGAGTCAGGGACCTTGGGAATATGCTGTTTTATGTGAAGGTAAAAAGCCTGATACACTGGTGCAGGTAGCCAGTGTAGAAGCTCACAATGAAGAGGAGGCACTCAGAGCAGAATTATCCCTCCTAAAGTCCCAGATAGCACAGATGTCAGAGACCAGTTGGCCAGTACAAGAGGAGGTGCAAAGAGAGAAAGAACCAGGCCAACCGCGAGAACAGCCAAAGCACGACGAGGGGGTGCGTGTTCTTGTATGTGAGAGTCAGGCTGTTGTCAACGAAAGCAGTGAGCTGACAGTACCAACAAACGCAGTTGCACCGACAAGGCAAAAAGGGGTTTGCAAGTGGTACAGTGTCCACAGGGGATGGAGGTTTATCACGCCAGATGATGGAGGTATTGATGTGTTCATACATCAGACCAAGATCTTCAGAAAGGGATTCAGGAGTCTGGCGAGAAATGAGAGAGTGGAATTTGACAGCAAACCATCTGTCTAGGGCATGGAAGCAGTCTATGTGTGCGGCATTGGCGGTCAAGAATACAAAGGAAGTAGGAGGCGACCCATGGCACAGAGAAAGCCTACCAGGTTGAGGTGCTACAATTGTAGTGAGTTCTCAGGCCACATGGCAGCCAAATGCCCTCAAGGCCCTCTTCCAAAACGATGTTTTAGATGCAAGTCTACAGAACACTTGATATCCGCCTGTCCCTCAAGGAGCTCTTTCCCGAGACGTACTGCCACAACCAGGTTGCCTACAGTATGTAAACCAAGAGATGGCCGTGACAACTGTCGCCTTGGGGGCGCCGAGAAAATTGGTCGTTGTCTAGGGGTGGAAACCCGTCCTAAGCAGATAAGAGGGAGCGCACGTCGGTGTCCAGAAGAGAAGACTCATCAAAAGCAGATTGTGGGGAACGTAAGCCACCGTCCACACAAAATGAGTGTAAAACACGTCTAGAGCGATCCCCCTACAAAGTCGACAGCTGCATGCACTGACAGGCAGATGTCACGGGCAGGCAGCGACGCGGCACAGGTGAGCGAGTCTTCTAGACCACAGCGGCTGACAGCCCAACAACGGACAACGAGGGACATGACGACCAAGAATGTCCCCAGCCGGGTTGTACCTATTCCAGAAGCTCAGCCCAAAGCATCGCCGCTCAGAAAGAGTCATGCGCAGCACGAACGATCTGAGAGGTTTCAATTGAAGAGTCAGAGGTAGTGATGTCGGGACGAAAACAAAATCAGGAGGGGGATATGTGATGGGGCCGGAAAGACGCCCCCTTCATGTTCAAGGCATATTTATCGCACATATATTTTCGATGTGCGCGCAACCCACGTGACTGTCAGCCCACGTGACGGCGCGAGCAAGCATTGCTGGGATGTGGAAAGTCTAACGAGATAGAAGATATATTAGTTTAGGCCACAATAAAGCCTAAACTATAACTGTGTGTTATATTTGATAGTCGTGTGTTACATTTGACAGTTGTGGGCCATATTTGTGTTTTCATGTCTAATAGAGCAATAAAGGCGAGTGTTATTTGCGTGGCGCAATTACTACGCGCCGCGCAGTAAGTTAAGTGATTCGTCCTAGGGTCTATATAAGAAGGGCCTAGCCGGCGAGCGAGCCTCTCTCGTTTTGCGTGTCGCCCCAAAGAAACCAGAAAACAAGAGTCGATCTACAGTATAGATGCCTTGAACACGTGAGCTATAATTGTTAGCGTATTTTGTAGAAATTAGCATTAGTGTTCTGTAATTCTGAAATTATATTGAGCGTGTCTATTTTAATGTTTAAGGAAATAGATTGATGTGTTTCCAGAACATTATGATTTAGTCTTGAAATATAAATGAGTGAAAATAATATGCGTTTATTGATTTTAATAGTGTAAGACCAAATCACAGATGTGAGAGTTTTAGTAGCAATTATTTCATTCATCAGAAAGGCAAATATAATATGAAAGTATTTCTTACATGAAACCAGACAGAGAAGCGATCTATTACTTGAATTTAGATAATATTGACTTGTTAGCAAAATAGCAAGATGGCAGCCACGTGGTGATGACTGTATAAAGGTGGCGCGTCATCATGCTGTGAATAAAGAAGGCGCCAAGGAGTCTGAATGTAACACACTATGTTACGCAATTTTATATCGTGTGAATTGACACGTGGGTGAAAGTAGGTTAAATGTAATTTTCCTCAGTAATAGAAGAGAGAGTTTTCGTGTTAAATTTCCTTTAGTATGTGTATTTAGTTCCAGTTTTGTTAAAGTTAAGAATAATTATATTTTATTCTTTGATGCTATGGTAATTGAGTGTATTTCACGATAGCCTACTTATCATAATTCTACTGTATATCTTTAGTAGATTACTTTGAGTGAGGTGAGAATATGTATTTAGATTTCTGGAGAGCGCAAGGCCACTCTTTTGTTGAGAAAGGTGTTTCTCTGGTTGCTCCTTGCGGAGCATGGAAACACCAATGCGGCTGGTGTCCATCCCAAGCCGACAAGAAGCATTTTTATGCTATTGCAGTGGTTGTTTCGGTAACTATGTGTTTCGTGTGATGAGATTCCCAGGCTCATCAGTGGTCATATACGACACGCTTGTTGCCAGGCGCACCAGTCGTCATCATACGACATGCTTCAGAGTGCAGAACGAATATTGAGATGGATCAGTTGCGAGGTGGTGGTTTATTCTCATTATTGAGAGTATTTGTTGTACATATAGTTGAATATTATTCTATGTCCATTTTGTTATGATTTAATTATGGTTATGTGTAGAATGGTTTGTGAGAGCACGTGGGCTCACTTGGAGATATATATTTCTCTTCTCCGCTCCTGATGGAGCATGGGGCCACCAGTGTGGTTGTGGTAAAGTGGGATGTTATAAATATTTATAGGGGACTTAGTGTACTGACTGAGATCAGCTGTGAAGGTATCTATATCTAATAAGAGTAGTGTATTATAGATAACCTTACTTGCTGCCACATATATATATACCTCAGTCAGAATTATTCTGGAATAATGTGATGACTACGTTATATGTCTAGGGTATGTGTATGATGAAGTGTAAGTCATAACAACAACAGACAGATAAACAATTTAATTTATTCCACCACACTTGACAACACTGTGACACTCACATACATATAACACTCTAAGAGGATATCTTAAAGGAGTCACTGATAACTTTTCAAATAACAATATGTATTCAGTGCCGTCATAAATGTATATGTGTCCTGATTCAAATACAAAGGGAACCAGGAATCACAATCAATTTTAATTACAAGTTATATGTACAGAATTTATTAATATGATTCTTATAGTGACATATATTATTAATGGTATCCTATGTGTGTCAGTTGTGTAGTGGTAACATGAGGTAATACTGGTTTTGTTTTGTTCAAGCTCTGTTGGTATTTGTCATCATGACTTCAATAGTTTGTTTCTATGGGAACTAGTATTGGAGATGTTCTCAGTTCCTGGTATTAAAACAATTTAATTCCCCTCTTAATTTTAGTTATAATGTCATTTTAAGATGGGGGTACATAATGTTGAGCTCCATGGCCACACTCTCTTATCTTGCGTGATGACTGCAGTAAAAGACTCCTCTGCTCGATAACTGTAATGAGTTCTGGAGCCACCCCACTGGTTGCTATATTGACCAAGGAGTATGCTGTCCACTTCTGGCTTCAGCAAAGCTCTGACCAGGTGCTGCTCAATAACTTTAAGACCACGGTCCCTGAAACAAGAAGGTTGTACCTTCTACGTCAGAACTAATTTATACTCTATTTTTACACTGAGCACAATACATCACAAACATTGAGTTCAGAGCGTTAGGCCAACTGTCAGCTTCATCTGAAACACTTTATACCAGTATTTCCCTCCCTAATGGTTACTACGCCTCTGCAATTCCAGCATTATTTCTTTCTAGTTAATAATCTAGGTGTCAGTGTACTGTTTGGCCATTCCATGCAGTTTTACTTTCCTCCGACACCTTCTGTTCAGGCTGGAGCCTATAGGCTTTACATCATGTTCGCTACTGAACCACACATATATACAGACATAAATTATCAATTTACATTCAATTTTCATTAAAAGATATTGAATATTACAAGCTTACCACAATTCATGGAAATATTACACAGTGACGTTGAATGGCAATGAATATAGCACAACTCCGATCTGCCGATGTTCCAGGCTTTATTTTATAAAAAAATATACACTGGTGCTCAACGCACTGCTTCTTAGTAGGTTTATTACAAGATGTGGCAATGAACAGACGCTCTGAATGGTGTATATTCGCAGCTCTAACCAATGAAACCATGTCTACACATCTTTTCAAAAAAGTACCCCTTTCTCACATTTCCCCTGACAACACAAGATAGTATTTATAGTCCGACCAATCGTGTTTAGTCTTTCATTTGTTGCGCTCCAATCACATAGGAGTTAACATGGTAGGCTATTTCCGTACGTAATGTTTTTTTAAACACGTTATAAAAAAATTTTATGAGCAGAAATGATTTCATGCTGTCAGGCACCCCCACTATTTTATTTTGGCCATAACTTGGTAATTCCTAGACTATTTGCGTAACGTTTTTCATATTCTTTGTCAGCAAACCCTAAGGAACCCAAATATATATATTTAATAGAGCTAATATGCTGCGTTCAAAATATGCAATTTCTTCTACCTCCTGTTTCGAAGATGTGCTGTCTGGGTACTGTAATGTTTTCAAACGTAAACCGGTATAATGTCATAATTCCTAATAAGCGTTTTTCAGGATTTTAAAACCTAACTCTGGGAAGGGTAGTGAATTTTATCACTGTCGATTTGAAATAAAGTTAGTGCATGTGGCCTTACACGCGTGATGGCAGCAATTGTGTATCGCGCGACGCGTGTTTAGTGTTGCACGTGTTCGGCTTTCTGCCTCTCCCTTCTCTCTATCCTTTAGTCCATCTGTCTTTAGTTACGCCGTGTATGGAATGAATGAAATATTAAATCTAGGTCATTGATCAGCCTGCGTGATACAGTACACGTTTCATTGAAGAAAGCGGGTAATAATACAGTAGGCTTTTACTATCAACGTGAAAGCGTTACAATTTGCCGACGAAGTAGAAAACAAGGGGGATTTCGAGTACAGTCATTGTGACAGCACTGTTCTTTACCATTCTTCTTTCCTTTTATTAAATTTATTTGTTAGGCTTTGCATTTACGTTTTAATTTATATATGGGGATTAGAATAATTCACGACAGTGGTTTGCTTCCGTATGAAGCGTTCATATGCTCATGCTGTAGTGGTTTCGGTAGCAATCTATGTTACATGGTGAGATTGCCAGCCTCTTGCACAACACCATACTAGTCTCATTGGACGACATGCATGAGTGTGTGTGTGATAGCTGAGTGTGTGCTCTTGCAGTAGTGGTTTCGGTAGCAATCTATGTTACACGGTGAGATTGCCAGCCTCATGCACAACACCATACTAGTCTCGCTAGGCGACATGCATGTGTGTGTGCATGATAGTTGAATATTCTGTTTCACGCAGTGTGGAAGGACAGTTTGGCAGATGAGAGTATCATTATTTAACTATTATGATTTTAACCAGTCGTTGCTTTGTTTGCTTCTTCAGATTAGCAATCGAGCACTAGCTGGGTGTTTGTTTGGTTTGTTGGTTTATTTGTTTAATATTTGCTTCAGTGTGCTCTTAGTCACTGAATGAGTTGTAAAAATAAATACAGCCCCTGCCTTAAGAATCAGAGTTTTATTGATGAATCGGGTCGGTTGCGAGTGTGAAAAGAGGGTGATCACATATCACAACATCATCATCATCATCTCGCCCACCCTATCACAGCGTGATAGAGGTTGTTTAGAAAATTAGTTCAACAGAATCAGAGAAGAGAACTGGTGAACTATAGCTATTGATGGCACAAGACAAGTCAGGTGAACCACACAGTTCAGGTGATAGCTGTAATTGAGACACCTTCTCGCTAGACCTATCTTTTGTTCCAAGGGATTTATTTGAATATATGAATATAGCTCGTTTTATTACAATTATAAACAATTATAACTGAATGTGTATGTATATATATATATATATATATATATATATATATATATATATATATATATATATATATATATATATATATATATATATATATATATATATATATATATATATATATATATATATTACTGTCTACCACTGTCTAAAAACCCTTAATCAGACTCACTGGGGTTAAAATTAACACTCAGGGAGGGTAAAAAGTCTGATGAAGATGAAGCGGTGGGTGGAAGTGGAAATCGCCTGATGACTATGTCAGGAGATCCAATAATTAGCAGAGACATTTGTCTCCTTTCAGTTTTTGGTTCAAGTTACCAGCAGTAACGGAACGCGATATCAACGGTGTGGTACATGTTTGTCGTCCAAGTTGCCAGCGATCAACGCTAGACATCTCATCAGACGGGTCTTGGCGACGACGCTTGACTTGACAATACAAGCAGTTACCTCGGCTTTGTGCAAGAGACGTGCTGCTGCCACAATACTTGACTATTGAAGAGAAGTACAGTCCAAAGCACCTGTGGGAATCAACAGCAGGTGAATCAGACGCCAACCGACCCGACACTGGAAGATAAGTACCATAACAGCGCAACCAAAGAACATTAAAAAATTTTCCACCACAATTTAAATCATCCGATGATGATAAATATCATTGCTTCATTTTTATAAACAACTTTATTTATTTTACATTGTTAACTCAAACGTGATTATTAAACATGTTTATCTGTAACTTTAAACTTTAAAGCTATAGTTGGATTCATCACCCTTGAGTGAATTGTATTTCTGCACTTGTATGAATCATACTGTTTTAAATACATAAATATGAGGGCTATAAAATTAATAGTTACTGAATCACTTTCAGCTGGGGGCTCAGAAATACGGGCCAAACTTTATTACCTCACAGAAAGGGGGGGGGGGGGGGGGGGGGGGGGAAGAATACTAAAGTTCATAACAGCTTAGAGGATCTCAGTTCTTAGGCTATCTTTTCTTTAAATTCCTGTGAGGTTTCCTAAGGTAGAAGCATCATTCGTCAATTTTTATCTTTGCCAAGAGTAATCGTGAGCGAAGGTTGATACCTTTGAAGACCCTCAGTCTTTATACTCTAAGTTTGGCCTTTGTTTGACCATTACTGCTGTGGCGAGAGGTTTTATTTGGCTTTAAGATCAGTATAGCACTGACAATTACAGAAATAGAATTTCTGCAGAAAATGGTGACGTCCCAGTGTCTGAGAGAACTGCTGGTATCACAAATTAGTTACGGCTGTGAATGTTCTGATCTCGAAAAATTAGTATAGAGGAGACCGACATAACTTGCCACCTCCGCTGTATAACCAACTGTGATATTAAGACAAGGAAACAGATTTTACTTAACAATGATAAAATTGACAAGTCTTCAAATACAATTTCCTTATTATTTATTTAGTATATACACTATCTACTCTTGTGCTGAAGGGTGAATGTTGAAAAATGGAACGTAATGAATTTGTAAGTTTACATATGATTTACAAATATTTATATTTATATAGATATGTAAATATATTACAACAAGTGTTCCAATTATAGGAACAAAAATTATATCAGCTGTGCTGTTATTCAATTATAGTACATGTATCAGCTGTGCTGTTAATTAGGTATAATTTATCAGCTATAATCTTATTATTGTCTCTTGCTACGCTAATTCACTTTCTCGTCACTGACACTAGCTTTTGCTCACAATGCCGACAGAAATGGTACTACTGTGTACTCATCTCTTAAAACGTTCTGTTCTCCTTAGTTTGGGTCACACAACTCCTGCTGAGGCTCGTTACTTTAGCCCACCCAAGACTGAGGGGGACTAAAGATGTAGCTTCTGTACAATCTCTATGCTCCTGCGAAATTCCAGGCAGCTGGATTGACTCAAACATACGACCTCAGGTTTTATGAAACGAATAAAACCTGTAACAAGGAAAAATAGGGGCTAATTTCTGTCATCAAGCCCACCTATTTCTAATGTGGATGAAATGAGCGTGTGCCTCAGGTGTCTGCATGTAGGATGAATGACAACATGGCTCAGTATGATTTAGCAATAGCGAGACAAGACAGGTGTCTACTTGCAAAACATTCTTTCTGATAAACTAATACATGGATACATTCAATAATATAAATTCAATACATGAATACATCCAATAATATAAATTCAATACATGAATACATTCAATACATGAATACATCCCATAATATAAATTCAATACATGAATACATTCAATAATATGTACACCTAGGTGTGATACAACCATTCCCCCTATAATATACCAGGCCCTCTCTGACAAGTGCTATACTAGCTGGTAACATATATCCTAACAATATTGTTATGTTCTTATGATAGGAGTATATGAGACGAGGACTGTTTGGTGATATATCAGGTGGGAGTTATAGGAGACAATAGATTGGTGTTAGATGAGACAATAGATTGAGTCCTAACAAGGACTGTTTTGGTTATATTTCAGTTGGTTTTATCTGAGATAATAGACTGAAGTTATAGGAGACAATAGATTGAGTTATAGGAGACAATAGATTGAGTCCTAACAAGGACTGTTTTGGTTATATTGCAGTTGGTCTGAGAAAATAGATTGAAGTTATAGGAGACAATAGGTTGAGTCCTAACAAGGACTGTTTTGGTTATATTTTAGTTTGGAGTTATCTGAGACAATAGACTGAAGTTATAGGAGACAATAGATTGAAGTATGAGTCCTATTAGTCTTCGTCTTCATCAATCCATATCAGGAAATACAATCATTATACCTAATTCCCCAAGATACAATCAGTAACCTGATACGTTCATAAAAAAACAATATATATATATATATATATATATATATATATAATATATATATATATATATATATATATATATATATATATATTTAACATATATATATATATACAGGTGTATCTGCTGTAGGGTTCCTACCAGTTTATAGTAAATTATATTTACCCTCCAAGATTTAAACAGGCCAGATTTTGACTCGACTTAGCGAAGCAGGCTGCAGGTCAATGCTCTCAGGTAAGCTATAAATCAAAGCTGACAGCTCCTCTCTTCAGTCGGTCGTCTCTGGCTTCGTGTTCGGTGTTGCGTGATTTAGCATAAAATCTCGCCCGATTATATAGGCAGGTAAAATAACTTCCACTGGTAAAGGAAAGCGTTTGGTTGGTTCCTGGCGGAGCAAGCTGATTGGTTTCCTGCAGTTTCGTCTTACGCTCGTACAGCCTAATTTTATTCAGTTTTCTTCCGCCATCTTGCGTGAACAAGATGGCCGCGACCCACATCCGAAAAAACAGGGCTTAAGTTTTTTCCTGGCGTAACTTCTTGTAATTTATTCCGGCTCAGCAACTGTGCGTTGATTGGCTGTGCTCTCGACATAGGGATTTAACAAAGTAGTGGGTTTACACAACTCTTTCCACGACATAGCCCCATCCTTTCCTAGCTGTGACCTGTCATAGCTGAAGTGTAAACCCCTGCTGTAGTTAATCCTTTTGCGTCTGTCCTTCCATAGTAATAGGGTGTCGACTTAAAAAATCCGCTCCTACATTGTCTCTTCCCGGAATGTAATTCACGGTGAAGAAATAAGGCGCCAGAAGCAGACTCCACCTTAACAATCTCGAATTTAACTTTTTAGATGCAGCCAAGAATGTTAAAGGTTGGTGATCGCTTTGGACAATGAAGTGTGTCCCATACAGGTAAGGAGAAAATTTGTCGATGGACCAAATTAGAGCCAAACATTCTTTCTCTATGGTCGAGTAGTTCAACTCAGCTGCATTCAGCTTCCTACTGGCGTAGGCGACTGGTAAAAGTTCCTCCGGCTGGGCTTTTGATTGCTGCAAGAGAGTTGCACCAATACCTATACTGCTAGCGTCCGTCCTTAATACAAATTCCTGCGTGATATCGGGTAGCGTAAGGATTGGTTTGCTGGTGAGTTTTGCTTTTAGCTCTGTGTAAGCTTTTTTCACAATCAGCATTCCATTGGATTTTATCAGACTGTCCTTTCTTCGTTAAGTTAGTTAATGGTGCACACAGAGAGTTAAAGTGGGGTATGTACTTCTGATAGAACCCACATAATGACACGAATGATCTCACATCTTTCTTCGTTTGAGGTCTGGGTGCCTTCTTTAACTTCTCTATATTCTTTGGGTCAGGAGACATATGACCTGTAGAAATAGTGTGACCTAGGAATTCCAACTCCTTACAACCGATATAGCACTTGGTTGGACGTGCAGTCAATCCAGTTTCTCTCAGCCTGTCAAACAACATAGAGAGCGCTACTATATGCTCTTCAAATGTGTTTGTAGCAACAAGAATGTCATCCATAAAGTTAGTGATATGGGGATTTTGTAGAGGTTCCAACAATTTCCTCATCATTCTTGAAAAGATACTTGGAGCATTTTTCAGCCCAAAGGGTAGTACATTAAACTCGTAGTGTCCGTCTGATGTACTAAATGCCAGCATTTTCCTAACTTCTGGTTTCACTGGTATTTGGTAGTATCCCTTGCTTAGATCTACCTTCGATAAATACCTAGCCTTACTCAGTGTAGAGAACAGCTGGTTGGTGTCAGGTAATGGGTCCACCTGAGATTCTGTGATCGCATATAGCTTCTTGTAGTAAATACATAACCTGTGTTCACCACTAGGCTTCCTTAATAGCACCACACTTGAGCTATAGGGAGATTCAGACTTTGAAATAATTCTCTTTTAAGAGATAGTCAATCTCATCCTTGAGAGTTTGTGCTTGCTATTGTTCAGTCCATATCCGCAGCAATGCTTCCAGTGGACTGTGTATGGGGACGGCAATACAATAACGTTGCCGGACCCACACCTATTTCTATTGTAATGGGCAGTATACCGAAGTGGGGCCTGTCTCCCTCAACTGTTTGGTACAGCCCTGGTTCCTACCTCCTTTGGTTCGGGTTTGTTTCTGCAGCTTTGTTAATACTGGTTGCCGACTAACCAAATTTTCCAAAGGATCCAGGCCATGGTGTTCCGACAAATATCTAGTCAGGGTGGGATGTCTCTCGTCCCCTCTCTGTACAATACGGAGAGTTGCCATGGTTACTGGTGTAACAGTAGACTTGTTGTGATTTTGTTTTCTCTTTATCACTGCATCTACCTGTTGTTTTCTCTGGTGTATTTTCTTTGTGGGCCTATGTCCGCAACAATGCTTCCCTAGGTCCTGTAACTGGTCTACGCTTCTGAATGAGGTTACCTGGTTACATTCTGAACAGGATTTCATATACCGACTTATGTCTTCAATTATTCCTGGCCAGTAATATAGCAATGCTATATTTTGACCAGTGGCCCCTTTTCCTCTGTGGCCACTGCCTGATGTAGCATGCTCTTGCTCCATAATTTCCTCCCTATAGAATTTTGGCACTACCAGCTGTCCATGCCTTTTAGGTCCTTTTCCAGCTTGTCTGTAGAGTAGGCCATTTTCCATATAGTAGTCTCATTTCTCTGGAGGGTTATGGGCCTTTGGCAATTTGCCAAAACAAGGCTTCAATGTGCTGTCTGCTGTTTGAGCCTTTTTCATCTTTATACGATGAATGTTTATTGGATCTCCCTCCTCCTTTTTGGTGCTCGACCTGGTATGGTTTGCTGCCATTACAACAGGTTTTATTGGGTCACCCAAAAAGACATATTTACACCCTATTACCAGCGGGTATATAGGATCATCACTTACTGCTGCTCTTATCACTCCTTCCACATAGCGAGTTCTCACGTTTATCCTTGCTATGGGAAGTGTCATGGTGCCGGTTCCCTGCATTGCCCCTTGTATGTCCACTGTTTCTGTGGTAAGTTGGTCAGGGATCACGAGGGTTGCACTCACGACTGAGTCGAATTCCAAACCTGAATCATATAAGCACTAAATTTTAGTGCCATTACATGTCACTTCCTCACAGACAGGGGGATGATGGAGGTCATTCTGACTAACTGCCAGTTCCTTCCTTCCCTTGTTCCCTGTTGTGAGACACGCAGCGTAATAAGGAGGGTTGTTCCTTCTGCAGTCTGCAGTATTGTGGTTACTCATTAGACAAGTTTTACACCACTTTCCTTCCTTCCGGTAAGGTGTCTTATCCGATCTTAGAGGGTTTTTGTCCTTTTGGTCAAATCTTTGTTTGTTTCTTATGGTTTGGTCCTTTTGTTCATATTTGGTATAGTTTTGTGGTGATTTGAAGTTTTCACCCTGCTTCTTCCTGTTTCCTAATGATTCTGCCTGAGCTGCTTGATATCTCTCAGCAACAGTTACAATATCTTCCAATCTCTCTGCTCCTATTTCCATGATAAACTTCCTCATTTCTTGAGGCATGGACTCTTTCACTTGCTCCATCATTATCATTTCTTTCAGATCCTGACACTTTCCTAAACTACTCCATTTTTCCAAATAGGTTTCCAATCTAGCAGAGAATTGGTGATAGTTTTCTCCTGGAAGAAGTTTAGCTGTTCGGAATTTCTTTCTATATGATTCTGAGTTCTTTTCATATCTCACAAGCAGTGCCTGTTTCAGGATTTCATAATCTTCCTGGTCATCTCTTGAAAGATTCAAATATACATCGTAGGCCACACCTCTCAATCCCTGAGATAGTTTAAGACTCCACTTTTCTTTCACTAAGCCATAGGTAGTGGCAAGTCTTTCGTATCTATCCAGGTACGACTCAATGGCGTCTTCTTTCTCAACAAATGGGTCCAGGTGAAAATTCATGGCCCCACTTGAGGTGCTTTGGCTGGAGCTACTCTCAGAGTGAGGTGAGCTACCACCATTATTGCCAGTATTTGCCTGAATTTCAAGCTCTTTTAATCTCAACTGATGGTCTCTCTCTGCTTGTAATTTCCTTTCCTCAGAGTCAATTTTCTTTGCCTCATTTTCAGCCTCCAATTTCTTGACTTCAGCTGCTAATTTCCTTTCTTCAGCTTCTAATCTTTTAGCTTCTCTCTCAGCTTCTACTTGCAATTTCCTTTCCTCTCTATCCGTGTGTTTGTCCACTTCTGTTTTGACATACTGAATAAGAGCATCACCTGTAATATTTAATTCCTTACCCTCCTGCATGATCGCAGATCTGAACTTCACTAGATCAGCCATGGCGTTACTTAGAGAGGATATGCAAATTTACTATAACCAAATTATTGTAATTAAACTTAATTAATTTAAATGAAAAAAAAATTTTCGTGCAACTTTGTAAGCATCAACTATTTACTGAGTACTAAATGGTACTCCTCCTAAGAAAATAATTTTTTAAAAATCCTATTATAGAATTTTTTTCAAAAATGTGTTTCTTTTTTTTTTAATCTATGGGTGGCACAAGATAGAGTTAGTAGATAGATTAATAGACTAAGTATGGCTCAAGGTATATAGAAATATCCCAGGAACGAGCCCCCAGTGTGGTGAGAGGTTTTATTTGGCTTTAAGATCAGTATAGTACTGACAATTACAGAAATAGAATTTCTGCAGAAAATGGTGACGTCCCAGTGTCTGAGAGAACTACTGGTATCACAAATTAGTTACGGCTGTGAATGTTCTGATCTCGAAAAATTAGTAGAGAGGAGACCGACATAACTTGCCACCTCCGCTGTATAACCAACTGTGATATTAAGACAAGGAAACAGATTTTACTTAACAATGATAAAATTGACAAGTCTTCAAATACAATTTCCTTATTATTTATTTAGTATATACACTATCTACTCTTGTGCTGAAGGGTGAATGTTGAAAAATGGAACGTAATGAATTTGTAAGTTTACATATGATTTACAAATATTTATATTTATATAGATATGTAAATATATTACAACAAGTGTTCCAATTATAGGAACAAAAATTATATCAGCTGTGCTGTTATTCAATTATAGTACATGTATCAGCTGTGTTGTTAATTACGTATAATTTATCAGCTATAATCTTATTATTGTCTCTTGCTACGTTAATTCACTTTCTCGTCACTGACACTAGCTTTTGCTCACAATGCCGACAGAAATGGTACTACTGTGTACTCATCTCTTAAAACGTTCTGTTCTCCTTAGTTTGGGTCACACAACTCCTGCTGAGGCTCGTTACTTTAGCCCACCCAAGACTGAGGGGGACTAAAGATGTAGCTTCTGTACAATCTCTATGCTCCTGCGAAGTTCCAGGCAGCTGGACTGACTCGAACATATGACCTCAGGTTTTATGACACGAATAAAACCTGTTACAAGAAAAAATAGGGGCTAATTTCTGTCATCAAGCCCACCTATTTCTAATGTGGATGAAATGAGCGTGTGTGTCAGGTGTCTGCATGTAGGATGAATGACAACATGGCTCAGTATGATTTAGCAATAGCGAGACAAGACAGGTGTCTACTTGCAAAACATTCTTTCTGATAAACTAATACATGGATACATTCAATAATATAAATTCAATACATGAATACATCCAATAATATAAATTCAATACATGAATACATTCAATACATGAATACATCCCATAATATAAATTCAATACATGAATACATTCAATAATATGTACACCTAGGTGTGATACAACCATTCCCCCTATAATATACCAGGCCCTCTCTGACAAGTGCTATACTAGCTGGTAACATATATCCTAACAATATTGTTATGTTCTTATGATAGGAGTATATGAGACGAGGACTGTTTGGTGATATATCAGGTGGGAGTTATAGGAGACAATAGATTGGTGTTAGATGAGACAATAGATTGAGTCCTAACAAGGACTGTTTTGGTTATATTTCAGTTGGTTTTATCTGAGATAATAGACTGAAGTTATAGGAGACAATAGATTGAGTTATAGGAGACAATAGATTGAGTCCTAACAAGGACTGTTTTGGTTATATTGCAGTTGGTCTGAGAAAATAGATTGAAGTTATAGGAGACAATAGGTTGAGTCCTAACAAGGACTGTTTTGGTTATATTTTAGTTTGGAGTTATCTGAGACAATAGACTGAAGTTATAGGAGACAATAGATTGAAGTATGAGTCCTATTAGTCTTCGTCTTCATCAATCCATATCAGGAAATACAATCATTATACCTAATTCCCCAAGATACAATCAGTAACCTGATACGTTCATATTAAAACAATATATATATATATATATATATATATATATATATATATATATATATATATATATATATATATATATATATATATATATATATATATATATATATATACAGGTGTATCTGCTGTAGGGTTCCTACCAGTTTATAGTAAATTATATTTACCCTCCAAGATTTAAACAGGCCAGATTTTGACTCGACTTAGCGAAGCAGGCTGCAGGTCAATGCTCTCAGGTAAGCTATAAATCAAAGCTGACAGCTCCTCTCTTCAGTCGGTCGTCTCTGGCTTCGTGTTCGGTGTTGCGTGATTTAGCATAAAATCTCGCCCGATTATATAGGCAGGTAAAATAACTTCCACTGGTAAAGGAAAGCGTTTGGTTGGTTCCTGGCGGAGCAAGCTGATTGGTTTCCTGCAGTTTCGTCTTATGCTCGTACAGCCTAATTTTATTCAGTGTTCTTCCGCCATCTTGCGTGAACAAGATGGCCGCGACCCACATCCGAAAAAAACAGGGCTTAAGTTTTTTCCTGGCGTAACTTCTTGTAATTTATTCCGGCTCAGCAACTGTGCGTTGATTGGCTGTGCTCTCGACATAGGGATTTAACAAAGTCGTGGGTTTACACAACTCGTTCCACGACAACTGCGGAGCAGGAGAGACAATCACGTCCCCTCAAATGACTGAAAAATTGCACAACTTGAAATGATTGCACACTCAGGCCATTAAAAATTAGAGGGTTCTTGGTATAATGGGACTACCTATTTTAACGAACTAACTGCTGATGATCAGTAGAAGTAATTGACATTTCCTACACTGAACTTGACGTGGCAATGGGCCGTACAAATATCATGAGACAACAATCGTATTTGGAGACATCAATGCGAAAGTTAGTAATGAAAAATGGAAGATGTGACTCGTGGTTATTCTTCGTCGTCTTCTTCTTCTTCGTACACACTCAGACGTCTCAACGAAGCAGTGGTAAACTTGAGGTGATATGTATTTTCATAGAGCTTTTCCGGGAGGGGTACTGATGACGGCCATATATGCTTTCCCTATTGTGTGAAATTAGGGTGACTGTATGACAACCTGGAAGGAGGGCTATTACAGCTATCTCTCTTGCCAAGCCCACACTCGCTTATAGTCTTACGAATCACTCGCTCTCTCTTCTTTCTCACAGACAGATCGAGAATATAGTTAGAGCTAAATTTGTATGGAGAAAGGTCATGAACAGCGCAGTAACAAAAGGTTAAAATTTATTAAATTCTTGAAAGTAGAAAAAAAAAAATATATATATATATATATATATATATATATATATCAAGTGTATCAGCACACCAAAAAAAAAAAAAAAAAAGAAATGCAGTAAAATCACAACAATTTAACAATTACAGAAACACATCAAGGGAACAAAACCAACTGTTCTGCCCCGATCCATGAACTAAACCCAGAGATAAATCCTTTGGCCGTACGTGTACGATACAACGCTATTACAGTGTCTTAAGTCTCTATCCAGACTTGAGGAGTATACTAAATCCACGGAGGGAAGAGCAAACGCTATCCTTGTGTAGACTTCACAAATTACTAACACGACAAAGCGGTAGGTTTATCTCTTAGTCTTTCCACTCACCGCAAATACGGGCGGGGGTTTTGAGTGACCAGAAGTATACAAGACGAGGTCAAATTAGGACAGCTATCCGCTGCGCTATTATCCAGCGCGTGAAATAGGCCTGCGTGCTTGATGCTTAAATCCGGTTGGGCTGGTTTGAACTTTATTGTGACTGAGCGCTCAGTTTAAGCACACAGTCAGATGCTTTCAATTTAGCTGGTGTAGATGAGCAAGATGAGGTATTGGATGCCACTAAAGCTCTGACTTGTATTAAATCGGCGAGTAGTAAACAATTACTGCACAATACGATTTCAGATTTGCTGTTGCTGGTTATGCACTGCATGAGCTAAATTCCCGTTAGAGGGCTTATGTAAAGAGGGTTGCAATTTCAAGTACGTTATGACAGCTCGTGGAGTTCGTTGCTTACTGGAACCGTGAGGTTGAGGAGAATGTTACATTCCTTGACTGAGATCCAGCTGGAATAGTGGGGTACACTGGAACTGAGGCCAAAACAAACAACCTTTACATCAAGCAAATAAGTGGAATCATAACAAAGGTATAATAAACTGTTATGTCCCATTGTAGTAGGTGTATTATAATTAAGCTAGGTAAATCTCGGTGCTGTCTTTATCCACATGCGTTGTCCTCCTGTTAATTCCACTCTATCAATTATCAGCCTGCAGTCGCATAGACTAAAATATATTGTGCCTACATGTACATCTCAGCATGTGCGATGACAGAAACAATCTGCTCGATGTCTTCTTCAAACTCATATGGGTTGTCCAAACAAGTGGTTCCCGTTAAGAGAGTGTAATATTAATCATATCATTACTTGACATACATAAAATATTAGCACTAAATACATTACAAAATAAAATTGTATGCGCCCCGTTGGGGTCGATACACAAAAGGAAAAGTAATTTCTTCCCACAAATAGAATACACAAAAAATGCAATGTTATAATGCTATTATAATTCACGGTGACTTTACATAGGACAGAATTATTTTACTGGCTGGGGTTTAACTGCCATGTAAGTTCTAAACTGAGTCTAGCTACACAAAATAAGCATATTATAACTCCACACTCAACCACGAGAAGTTTCTCTCAGAAAGTAATAAGTGACTACCTCTTATAATCCAGTCGTAATAGCGAATAGTCGTCACTTGTCAGGTTTAAGTGAGTAACTTACACCACTGACGTTTCCCTAAAGTAATGACAGCTTTTAGCTTACTATTTAACCCATGGTAAGCACTGAACAGACAATGAGGTTCTTCGCCTAGTAAGTATCTGTTAGCGTAAGTTTACCATTAACCCATTGTAAACAATAACACCAGGAGACACCTAACAGCTTAAGCACCTGTTAACTTAGCCGGTAGACGGTGCTACATTATCACTGAATTAATTACCGGGGATAAATCACCTGAAAATAATTCAAGTCACACTGCTATCAGTTATATATATTAAAGCTAACATGAATTATATTACAAAATGTCAACTCACCCCGAAATGACGAGAATAGGCAACACAAAGTCTAGTGTTGTGCCCACAACTGCCTTAGTCTCATTTGGCCATCTACGGGCAGGAAAAATGTACGAGTGTACTGAACGAATAATCGCATCAAGTTATAAAGTCTAAAAGAGACGCTAACCCAGCCACCTGGCATCGCATGTTTTCGCAGGTGATCGGTCACCGTGCTTTTACAAGCGTAATCTCGAGTAACATAATATTATTCTAGAGTCTATATCAGAAGACAACAGACACGAGAAAGTCCCCTGCATAATACGTAATATTATCTCTCGGCAGCCGACATAGAAAGTGACGGCTTTCAAGGGCCGCTACCAAAGTCTCAGAATGAACGTGAGTTTCTCTCCCATGGAATGGAGATGAAAGGGGGATACCCAGCTATCAAAGGGTTGCCTCGTTGCGCCGCTCACGGTACCAACTTTAGTAAGACAGCGGTTCGTTTTTCAAAGAATCTATTTCTCGCTGGTGATCAAACACTGTCACGAGCGAAGAGCGTTCCCCTAGTTTTGCAGACTGCAAGTGCGTCTTAGGTAAGATTACCACAATCGCCGGTCGCTGGCCACCAAGAATCGAGCGATCATTTATAATGAGCAAGAAACGAAAAGAAAACCCCAGCCACGTTTCGGGGTTGGTGTCTGAGAGGGGGATAATAGGGTTATTGAGACCATTAGAACAATATAAAGAAAACGAAATACATATAGCCTGTGGAACGAGAACAAATTTAGAAGAGAAAGGAGAAGGGGGCGGATTGGAAAATACAAATTATCAGTCGTTTTATCACAATACCACCCCGTTTAAGTTCGTGCACCACGGACTAAGGATTGTAATTTGAATTTCCACATTCATCCCTTGTTATGTCCGTAGAAAATCCTATTCTCATTAATGGCTGTCATTAATCGTATCCAGTCCTCTGCCTTACTGGTCTGAATGGCTACAAATCCACTTTTCTTCCCCCTGTCTATTAGTCGCTCTGCAAATGGCAGTTGGCTTGGCCAATCAGCCATGACATATTTTCTTTCCCTGCGAACCTGACCTCGATCAAATAGATCTCGCCGCCTGTTTTTCGTCGGGATAGGTAACCGTAACATTTGTGATTTACGGCGCCCGCGTAAATCACTGACCACTGAATAGGTAATCAGCCTGTTACGTGCTGTCAGATCATTGCTCATTGCGGGGCGTTTACGTTTCCCAGGCTTGTACCTAACTGACCTGGGATATCTGCGACCGGCCGGAATTTCCCGCGAGCGAGAATCACTGCTCCGCAATTGAAGCAGTTTGTTGGCCGAAGAAGCGCGCACATATTTCTTCTTCTTTCTCTCCTCACCTAGTCCCCTGCTTCGGTGGGAGCGTTGATCAATCTTCAGACCTGTGCCGTCTAAAGGCGGGTCTGGAACTTTCCTTGCTTTGCCAATCACAATTCTGGCTTGGTCAACGGAAATGATCGAATTTTTCTGTAGTGGCCTGGCGCAGGCGACTACATTGCTGCACGTCAGCTGGGTTGAAACTGCTGGTATATTGCGATAAAGATGAGAGATCTCTGAAGCCTCTAGCATAGAGTCTCCAATCGTACTGTGGGGTTCTACTCAAACATAATCGATATCAGTAGCTTCTATCTTTGAAGAAATATAGGTAATATCTGCAACTGGCAGCATTTCTCCGTTCGCTCTTCCCCTACCAACACGAAGAGGGACAGAGCTGTCTAATATAGCTCCTTGCAAATTCGTAAGGCAGCTCTGCTCACTGTCTTCTGCTCTGAGAAGTAGGTGAGATTGAAGTGGAGTCCCAGGTATTCCTCCGCCCGAAACCCTGTGTCTACCAAAATCATCAACGTTGCCCTCCCTTGAGGGAGTTAGTGGCGTCAGTTGGCAAATGTCCTGCAATGACAGATCTACTTCCTGTGTTACAGGCTCCGCAGTCTGCAAGCAGAGAACTGGGTGATTTAAGATCACGTGTGATCGCGGAGTGTCCGAGATAAAGCTCTCGGTGTCTTTTTCCAAAGTTCCTTGGAAATCAATGGAAACTTTAACCCTTTTAGCAGGCGCCCATTTCTTGCACTATGGCCGCGCAGGGTTATGAGAGGAATACATCCTCCCTCCGATCGTTGAGGTGGAAGGATACGCCTCTGCATGTCATTTTTCGCTGTCCCGCTGGGGAGCTGGCGAAACTTGACGTGTTAGGGTTTCGGACCCTTTCTCGACGTTTCGTGTCGATTAGGTTGTGCTCGATCGCGAGCATGAGAGATTCGGTAGCTATCCAAATTAAAATGTTTGTTAACACTTCTCCCACTTTTGTGCAGTTTCCACGCCTGGGATCGTTTCGTAATCTTCCCGGTGGCGTAAGGGCTGCTTTTCTTACATAAATCCTTTCCTTGTTTGGGCTGCGGGTCCATGTCCAAATTAAAGTCCATTTTCTGGAGTGGGGGCGCAGTTTTAGCAGACAAAGTTGTCCGTTGGGGCAGTAGCTTGGAAACCCGAGTGGTTAGAGTTATCGGTTGTTTCCACCCTGCGGAATCGGCTTTCTATTTCATTCATTTTGATTTGGTGTAACCTTTCACATTCTCTTCTAGCTATCTCATGATGTAAGAGCCGCGGTAGCATAGTGGTTAGTGCACTGGCTTCCTAGCTCAGTGGTCCATGGTTCAATCCCCAGTTGAGGTGAGATTTTTTTAGGCCACAAACGGCTCCTGGGTCGACCCAGCCCCAATTGGGTACCAGAACAACTTCTGAGAAGGTTAAGGCGGCCGGCGTGATGCTGACCACATCATCCCTAGTGTGCCGATGGTCACGAAAATATGGGCCTAACACCATATTCCCAATATGCCTCAATGGGCGTGTAACGGGATCCTTTACCTTTACTCTTATCTCATGATGTGTGTACATGTGTGTTGCATATAGTGTGTGATGTGTTTGATGTGTGTGGTGTGTGTGCATGTGTATGATGTGTGTACATATGTGTCGCATATGGTATTTGATATGTGTACATATTGTGACGGTATTGCCTCCCCTGCTTTGCAGTAGTGGTCCAACAGTGGCCAAAACTCAAGAGTATCTATTATAGGCTTCAATTGAGTCTATCTTTGCACAAGATTACTCTTGGCAGGAATCTACATAGAAAGGTAGTAAAGCTTCTATCACATGGGAGTCTTCACAAGATATTCAGATAAGCGAAAACAATGCTGGCTGTTACTGAGCACGTTAATTCTGTAATCTGCCGACAACTTTTATGAAAAATTTAAGCAATGGTTTATTCTAGCTCGTTAAGCCTCCATCGCTGAGTTAATCAGTGGAATTATTATTATAATATAGCTCTGTTTAGAGTGTGTGTTTAGTAAATTTGAATGAGACAAACATGTAGTACATTTAAAATGATTGAATCGAAGTTAAATTGGTATTATTTCAAATAACAATATTTAATAATCACGTTAAGTTTAACAGTTTAAAATAAAGGAATAATAGTTACAAAATAAAGTTTTCATCACTTTGGTGATGGTTTTTGATAAGAAGTTCATGTAGCAGCATATAGGTAAACTTAGCTGCCAATGATGATTCTAATCCTCCTTATGGGTTGGTTCTTTTCACTCTGCTCGCGCCGGTCTCTGGTCAAAGTTCAGGCGCCGAACATTCCCAGAACGTCAAGGAGTAACGGCCTAGCTGGTTCTGCGTCTGACTATAAGACCCTCTTATGATGGCGTCTCGCACAACGTCAGTCCACTTCTACCTTCACTTGGTTCCAGAGATAGTACTTTCTGCTGGTACCACCAATAACTGGTAATAGAAATAAAAACGAAACGCTCTTTTGAGTATGGCGTTTCCCGACACATAGTTTTTTGCCCCCCCTCTTCTATTCTACCATCCCATGTCAGAATTTACCCTCGATGAGAATTAAATTTAATCCCTCGGGATAAAGCTTTCTTTACACTTAAACTGAATAACTTTAGCTTTACATTATATTTAAATGAAAAGGTTAAACGTACAGATATAATTGTCACGAAATGGATTTAGGACTAGAGACTGTCTACATATAGTGACAAGACAATAGTAAGAAGAAAGACTGAAATGATAGATTCAGATAGAAATATAGTGCAAACTGTGAAAGTTGAGACCATTGGCTCCGAGGTTGAGAACCGAGGTTGATTCTTTCCTCGCCACTTCGGACGTTTAAATTGCTATGGCCTCGAACCACCTCTAACTACCCTATGGGGATAAGGTTCAATTAAGATTCACAAACACCAAGGTACAGACAACATATATCTACTGTACTAAAGGAAATGACTGATGCCAGCTACAATTTATACAAGTTTATTATACACCTATAAACAACAAACATATGCATGTCCCTTACATCAAGTGCGAGGATGCACTCCTGAAACAAAAGCAAGCACAGTTAAAAATGCATCAACCCCAACCCTTCTCCCACAATTGCAACCTGTATGGAGAAAGAAGGTAAGGTTAACTGAAATGAACTACACTGCACTTGATGTCGCCTACACTCCAAACTAGCTGTTCTAAATTCTAACTCTAACTCTAAGTCCACTGATAGCTGGAACGACGGCGAAGTGACTACACAATCTCTGCACAGACTTCGGTTCTACACAGCCTATCCTGGAATCTCCTGAACACAACTAACTGCACCTCTAAACTTCAGCAGCTGTCCTCTGCTATGATTCACCAAAACTAACAGTTCTGCCTATCTGTGCTGACTTCAGTAGAGAGAATGTTTACCCTATCTCTCTCCACTAACTCTGGACTTGATGACTGAGGGTTAACAAAACCCCACTGGATTCTGGACTGGAACTGTAGCGGACTTCTACCACTCGGAAATTACCTGCCCGAGTACCTATAACTGGGCTGTCGGCTTTATTATGGCCGTGAAGAAACGAACACAAACTTATCACACCGCTGGCAGCCTGCCAAATCTGCGTGTGTAACGAGCGTCAGAGCTCAGGATTTATCCACAAAAATCCTATTCGCTGGAAAATGTCTTCCCCTGGTTGGGAAAACGTATTTTCTTCCTCTCCGTCCACTACTGGCAACTAACGTAAAACCCTTGCGGTTCTGCGAATGCCCCAACTTTGCCGTGGGAGAAATTTTGTGGTCTCAAAATTCCGCTCTCATTCCCACAAAAAAGCCGGCACCTGCTGTTTAGACAAAAGCAAAAACAACAGCTAAACAAAACGTTAATACTCTATTACAAATAACAATTAACTTCCTGACAAACCCTTAAGTCTTTAACACTTAAGTCTCCCCCGTCTATAATCAATACAGCTCCCCTACTCTCTCCCGTTATGCACCACCATACAAAATCATGCAAACCAAGTCCGCTCCCCCCACTGAGCTCCCTTCTCTACCTGAGCCCACAAGGTAAACATTGGCTAACCCAGATCGCCTGTTCTGCCTGACTAACTCCGAGCAACAACCATATTTTCAATGGCCCGTCTGGGCAGACGTACTGTGGCCTACTTCTTACGCTGACACTAATGCCGTAATGTTTAACACAACTAAAACTAGCCTTCTCAAGGAATTCCTAAAATTCCCGTCAATAATAGTAATCACATTCAAAATGAAATACAAAATAATTCCCTTAACATAAATAAATGTCATCTCCATCTTCTGAATACACAGAATAACAAAGCACAATCAATAACCTATAACCCTGTTTACGCTAGCATCTACATGCCGTCAAAAGTTATACATAACCCCTGGTTATCAAATTGAAAACCCCGTAGTTCAACCACGTGCTTATCTCCCCCTCGTCCCTCTGAACGTCGTATCAATAACAATTCCGTAACCAACGCGCCCACGCGCTTCCAAATTATGCCTCTTTCACTCCCGTCCACAGATATATGCGTAACTATATAAATAGCGAGCATCAATACTCTCACTAAAATCACAAATAAAAATACACATTACGCGCTCCCGACTATTCTGTAAATAAATAAAATTCGCAGATGCGAGTTTCTCTCCCGACCGACTTTGCAATAATACAAAGCGGTGATATCTCAACTTTTAAACCATGCCGCTATTCTTTCAACAAGGAATTAAATGGACCTAGTTTCTCATGTCTATCACTCAGATCGAATTGATGGCTCTGGAGTTAAGAATTAAATTAAACTAAACTGCCCAAAGAAACTTAAATGATCGGCTAGGACTAGAAAAATTAAATAAAGTCCTCACGCAAAAATTCATGCTTACCAAATCTCGAATGTCCAACTGAAGGCAATCGACTTGACTGGCAACCGGCTTTGGCAATTTTTCATTAAAAGAGAAAGAAGCTTATGAAATATAGGCCTTTTATAATCAAGACCCCCACGCGCCGACTTCATGACGTCATATGCGCGGCGTGGTTCTTAAAGCCAATGGGCGCTCTGCATTTCAACTGCAGTTAGCTCTCCGCCAATCAGAACCTTAGATCTTTCTGATGCAACCAGTCCCCGCTAGACAAAGAACCAGGAATTGGTCCTAGCCCTATACTGCGGAAATGAAGCAAAAATGGCCGCAAATAATTTAACTCCCGAAAAATGCGTATATGGCCACGCAATATCTTTAAAAAAAGACAATCTGGTGCCAATCCTGATCTAGCATCTATAATCTTAATCTAGAATAATACTTTCTAATTCCCTACACCCCCATTCTAAACACATAAAGAAGAACCATAAAGCAGATGAGATCAAACTCCCTCGTGATCTCATCTTGAAAAAAACGTAAATAATAGAAGGAGAAGAAACATGGAGAAGGATTACCTGTAATCCCTCCTAAAATATAGTGAACAAAATGCAAGGAGAAAAAGACATGGGCCATTTGAAAGACAGAATCTCAGTACTTTCGTCACATCACTCCCACCTTCGAAGATTGAGCATCGATCTCATTACTGAAATCTCTGTGTTTCACACTGGCCCTTAACTCTGTCTACAAGGCTGTCTGTCCTTACCCCTCCTATTCAGTGTTCTTCGACCTTCCTCTTTTGCGTTTCCTCCTTCCTATCCTAGAATGAGCTCCTATGCTCCGTTGGGAGAGTTGATCTCTCTTCAGACCTGTGCCGTCTAATGGCGGGTCTGAACTTTCCCTTGCTATGACCGTCAAAAGGCTGTCCTGGTCAGCTGATGTGACCGACGGGCGCTGTGGCGACCTGGCGATGACGACTTCCTCGCTGCGCGTCAGCAGGGTTGTGACTGCTGGTACCGTGCGAGAACGATGCAACGTCTCGGGTTCCTCTGGTGTAGAGCCTCCGATTTCTTGCTGGGTGTCTATTGGATCACGATCGACCTCAATAGCTTCTACCTTTGGAGAAAGGTAGGTAAGATCTGCCCCTGGCAGTGGTTCTGGACTCGCTCTTCCCCTACCAATCTGAAGCGGGACAGAGCTCTCCAAAATAGCTCCTTGCAAATGCGTAAGGTCGCTTTTCTCACTCTTTTCTGGCCTGAAAAGTTGGTGAGATGAAAATGTAGACCACGGGAGCTCTCCGTCTAACACCCTGGTTCTACCTTCAACCTTGCCCTCCCCTGTGAGAGTTACTGGCGTCAGTTGGAATGTGTCCTGCAGTGACACTTGACGGTTTAAGATCCCGTTAGATCGCGGAGAATCTGAGTTAAAGCTCTCAGTAACTGGTTCCAATGTTCCGTGAAACGAATTGGAAAAGATAGCCAATTTTTCAGGCTGCTCGTTACAAGAGTCGTTTCCTGTAAACGAGATACGAGAGTTGTGGGGCCCATCTCCGTCTATAGGCAAACGGATACTCAGATCACTGTCCTCCTCCGTTTGAGTAAAGTGCTGGTCGGATGGGGCTCCAGGGCTGGTTGGAACTATATGCTCGCTCAGACCGCTATCTTGTGCCCTATGAAGATGGCGCTGGTCGTTGACATATGTAATACTGCTCTTGTCAGTATGTTCCTCACTTGAGGAAGCTAATACCATCGGGGGCCTAATTCCCGACAACAAAGAGTGTACTTCCGGAATCAGAGGCGTCTTCACCACTGTTTGGCCGGTTGGCTGAACAGGGCTGGCGGGCGAATTTGCCTCTGCAAATAACATACCACTGTCGTCGGAGGCATTGAACCTCTCCTTAGCACGACAGTTATGTTCGAGCTCGCTCGGGGCTTCGTGAATTAGGGGTTCTCCTTTTTCACGTTTCTGGCCTGCAGTAGGCCCCCTTGCATCAGCAAGGATCGGTGTGGGCGGGTTCCCCAAAACTAAATATGGGTTACCGAGAATGAAGTCGTAGGCCGGCTGAGCCGTTACAGCTGCCTTGATGGTGCCAGACACGAACCTACATTTCACCTCAATATTGGCTACCGGAAAGCACTGTGAAGTCCCTTTCCTTAAAACTCCACCAATATTCACTTTTTCCTTCGTCATCTGCCAGGGCTTCACCAGATGTCGGGCGACTATGCTGGGGTATGTAAGCCCGCTGTCAAATAAGCATGTTGTCTCAGTCCCGTTCACTTCTGCTGGCCCGCTGTTGGAAAACAACTTCTCTGACTGGAAGGGTTTCCACTTCTTCCCTTGTTTCACCCTCACAGGCCTTAAACAAGCCACCTGATGAGCGGGTTGTTTGTTTGGGCACCGTGTTGTCCAATGAGAAGTAGTCCGACAGAACCTACAATATCTCTCATTATCTCCCCGGTTCCTGACGGGTTCATGAGAAGTCGGCCCCTGTGTTCTGTTAGGCGGCTGGGAGCGCATGTTATGACTGGGAGGGGGCTCCTTGCGAGACGGCCCTTGCGGTTGGTGAGCTGAAGAGGAAGGCGAATGCGATGAAGATGCTCCTTTGTCCGGGGCTGGCAGGTCAGGGTGTTTTCTTTTCTGGCCCAGTACTTCGGCCTGGGCCGTCTGGAACCTTTCTGCAAATAGAATTATCTGGTCCAGTTGCTGTGCGCCCTGCTCCGCCAGGTACTTCCTTAAGTCCGGAGACATGTTGGCCTTTATCTGTTCGCACATGATGAGCTCTTCGAGTCCTTCAAACGATTTAGCCAAACCCGACAACTCTCTCCAGCGAGTGAGGTAATTCCTCAGCCTCTCTGCGAACTGGGGAAAACTTTCTCCCTTCTCCAGTCGACTTTCCCTAAACATCGTTTGGCACTTCCGGGGAGTCCATTGGAATCGCTGTAACAGGGCGTTCCGCAGAGCCTCAAAGTTACCTTGGTCATCTACCAGCATCTTGCTATAGACCTCATACGCATGTCCTCTTAGAGATTGAGATAATTTGAGACACCAAAGACTATCATCCAGCCCGTATGCCTTTGCCATCCGTTCAAATTTTTCTAAAAATACCTCAATTTTCTCATTCCCGTTAGGAAAAGAGTCCATCGGAAAATTCATGGCTGCCATCCGGGGCCCTCCGTTTCCTGAGGTGTCTGTTGCCCCTGCTCCGGGAGAATCTCCGTTAGCCGAACTGCCTTCCGAAGATCGGTACTGCAGTTCCAGTGAACGCAGGGCAAGTTCATGCTGTCTCTCTGCTGCCTTCTCCCTCTCTTGGGCTTCCCTCTGTGCTAACTTCTCCTGGGCTTCCCTCTGTGCTATCTTCTCCTGGGCTTCCCTCTGTGCTATCTTCTCCTGGGCTTCCCTCTCTGCTTTTCTCTCTTCTGCCTGTCGGGTCTTCTCTTCTTTCTCCGTCTGCCGGTCCTGTTCCCTCATAATGTAAGCCCTAGTCTCGGCCTCATTCATCCCCATGCTTTTAGCTGCGTCCTTCCATGCAGTAAGTAGCTTGACCAATTCAGCCATCTTACCTGACAAATCAGCAGTACTCACAACGAGGGGAAATGACAAAAAAGGAACAAGAAAAATTTACTGTTACCTACTAGGAATATGCTGTCGCAAAAACCCGCACTCAGACTAGCACCAAGTCTGACTAATAACTACCTGAAAAAAATTCAAGTTATCCAGCTACCCAAAACCCGAATTTACTTTCCTGTCAAGAAAAAAATTCCATTAGCCATCAATTACTTCTAAGTCATAAACAACCTTACAACCACTATCCTCTATACTAACTGGAACCTGTGGAAAAAAACTTATAGCTGGATCAGTCTTAATATAGCTCAAGTCTAGGGGATTTTTTTTTGAAATCTATTTCCAGAACTTTCTTCAGAGACAATCTATGAATCTAGAATTGATCCCAACAAAGATGATCCCAAGGACGACGCCACCACTTTGTCAAGATCACAGAATTGAACGTAACAAAGATGATTCACCGGACGATAGCACCCACTTTGTCACGAAATGGATTTAGGACTAGAGACTGTCTACATATAGTGACAAGACAATAGTAAGAAGAAAGACTGAAATGATAGATTCAGATAGAAATATAGTGCAAACTGTGAAAGTTGAGACCATTGGCTCCGAGGTTGAGAACCGAGGTTGATTCTTTCCTCGCCACTTCGGACGTTTAAATTGCTATGGCCTCGAACCACCTCTAACTACCCTATGGGGATAAGGTTCAATTAAGATTCACAAACACCAAGGTACAGACAACATATAGCTACTGTACTAAAGGAAATGACTGATGCCAGCTACAATTTATACAAGTTTATTATACACCTATAAACAACAAACATATGCATGTCCCTTACATCAAGTGCGAGGATGCACTCCTGAAACAAAAGCAAGCACAGTTAAAAATGCATCAACCCCAACCCTTCTCCCACAATTGCAACCTGTATGGAGAAAGAAGGTAAGGTTAACTGAAATGAACTACACTGCACTTGATGTCGCCTACACTCCAAACTAGCTGTTCTAAATTCTAACTCTAACTCTAAGTCCACTGATAGCTGGAACGACGGCGAAGTGACTACACAATCTCTGCACAGACTTCGGTTCTACACAGCCTATCCTGGAATCTCCTGAACACAACTAACTGCACCTCTAAACTTCAGCAGCTGTCCTCTGCTATGATTCACCAAAACTAACAGTTCTGCCTATCTGTGCTGACTTCAGTAGAGAGAATGTTTACCCTATCTCTCTCCACTAACTCTGGACTTGATGACTGAGGGTTAACAAAACCCCACTGGATTCTGGACTGGAACTGTAGCGGACTTCTACCACTCGGAAATTACCTGCCCGAGTACCTATAACTGGGCTGTCGGCTTTATTATGGCCGTGAAGAAACGAACACAAAATTACCACACCGCTGGCAGCCTGCCAAATCTGCGTGTGTAACGAGCGTCAGAGCTCAGGATTTATCCACAAAAATCCTATTCGCTGGAAAATGTCTTCCCCTGGTTGGGAAAACGTATTTTCTTCCTCTCCGTCCACTACTGGCAACTAACGTAAAACCCTTGCGGTTCTGCGAATGCCCCAACTTTGCCGTGGGAGAAATTTTGTGGTCTCAAAATTCCGCTCTCATTCCCACAAAAAAAGCCGGCACCTGCTGTTTAGACAAAAGCAAAAACAACAGCTAAACAAAACGTTAATACTCTATTACAAATAACAATTAACTTCCTGACAAACCCTTAAGTCTTTAACACTTAAGTCTCCCCCGTCTATAATCAATACAGCTCCCCTACTCTCTCCCGTTATGCACCACCATACAAAATCATGCAAACAAAGTCCGCTCCCCCCACTGAGCTCCCTTCTCTACCTGAGCCCACAAGGTAAACATTGGCTAACCCAGATCGCCTGTTCTGCCTGACTAACTCCGAGCAACAACCATATTTTCAATGGCCCGTCTGGGCAGACGTACTGTGGCCTACTTCTTACGCTGACACTAATGCCGTAATGTTTAACACAACTAAAACTAGCCTTCTCAAGGAATTCCTAAAATTCCCGTCAATAATAGTAATCACATTCAAAATGAAATACAAAATAATTCCCTTAACATAAATAAATGTCATCTCCATCTTCTGAATACACAGAATAACAAAGCACAATCAATAACCTATAACCCTGTTTACGCTAGCATCTACATGCCGTCAAAAGTTATACATAACCCCTGGTTATCAAATTGAAAACCCCGTAGTTCAACCACGTGCTTATCTCCCCCTCGTCCCTCTGAACGTCGTATCAATAACAATTCCGTAACCAACGCGCCCACGCGCTTCCAAATTATGCCTCTTTCACTCCCGTCCACAGATATATGCGTAACTATATAAATAGCGAGCATCAATACTCTCACTAAAATCACAAATAAAAATACACATTACGCGCTCCCGACTATTCTGTAAATAAATAAAATTCGCAGATGCGAGTTTCTCTCCCGACCGACTTTGCAATAATACAAAGCGGTGATATCTCAACTTTTAAACCATGCCGCTATTCTTTCAACAAGGAATTAAATGGACCTAGTTTCTCATGTCTATCACTCAGATCGAATTGATGGCTCTGGAGTTAAGAATTAAATTAAACTAAACTGCCCAAAGAAACTTAAATGATCGGCTAGGACTAGAAAAATTAAATAAAGTCCTCACGCAAAAATTCATGCTTACCAAATCTCGAATGTCCAACTGAAGGCAATCGACTTGACTGGCAACCGGCTTTGGCAATTTTTCATTAAAAGAGAAAGAAGCTTATGAAATATAGGCCTTTTATAATCAAGACCCCCACGCGCCGACTTCATGACGTCATATGCGCGGCGTGGTTCTTAAAGCCAATGGGCGCTCTGCATTTCAACTGCAGTTAGCTCTCCGCCAATCAGAACCTTAGATCTTTCTGATGCAACCAGTCCCCGCTAGACAAAGAACCAGGAATTGGTCCTAGCCCTATACTGCGGAAATGAAGCAAAAATGGCCGCAAATAATTTAACTCCCGAAAAATGCGTATATGGCCACGCAATATCTTTAAAAAAAGACAATCTGGTGCCAATCCTGATCTAGCATCTATAATCTTAATCTAGAATAATACTTTCTAATTCCCTACACCCCCATTCTAAACACATAAAGAAGAACCATAAAGCAGATGAGATCAAACTCCCTCGTGATCTCATCTTGAAAAAAACGTAAATAATAGAAGGAGAAGAAACATGGAGAAGGATTACCTGTAATCCCTCCTAAAATATAGTGAACAAAATGCAAGGAGAAAAAGACATGGGCCATTTGAAAGACAGAATCTCAGTACTTTCGTCACAATAATATGTTTTGCATTTACATCTCCACTGCTTGAAAAGTGTTCACAATATAAACTCATTTATTTTTTCCTTTATATTTACACTTGTTGAAAAGTTTGAAACTTTTTTAAATTTTAACATGAATATGTTTTTTCGTTTACATTTAGACTTAAAAATGTACAGATGAGAATAATAAACAATTTGACATTTGTAGATAAAAGCATTATTTAAAATTTAACATTTTAAATTTTAGGCTCTGGATACGGGCTCCTAGAATCCATTCGTGATCATAGTTTAAGAAAACCGACATTAGAGAGGGACAAAGAGAGAGAGAAAGTGAGAGCGAGCGAGAGATGGAGAGGGAGAAGGACAAGAGAGAGAGAGAGAGAGAGGGAGAGAGAAAGCGAGAACAAAAAAAGAGAAAGAGAGCAAGAGAGAGAAAGAGAGAGAGCAAGAGAGAGAGAGCAAGAGAGAGCAAGAGAGAACAAGAGAGAGAGCAATAGAGAGAGAGCAAGAGAGAGAGCAAGAGAGAGTGCAAGAGAGAGAGAGCACGAGAGAGTGCAAGAGAGAGAGCAAGAGAGAGAGCAAGAGAGAGAGCAAAAGAGAGAGCAAGAGAGAGAGAGCAAGAGAGAGAGAAAGAGAGAGATAGGAATAGAGATAGAGAAACAAGGGAATGATTACATTATATCATGATTATTTTCCTTGTCCCTCCCATTGGAGCTTGTTTCCGCCGCTGCAGCTGCTCGTAGTATCCTGCACAAATCATTGACGTGCTCCTGCAGTGGTGAATTCTATGACACTTTCTGTTACTTACTGAAGGAGGTTGCCAGCTTCACACACAACCTCATATTGTACGACATGCCAGGGTGTGCAACATTCCTATTCTTTCTGTGTCTCTTCAGAGACCCCCGGGTACTACGCGGGGCGCTGACATGGTAAGGTATCTTGTAATCAGAAAGAGTGTAGGAGAGACAGACCAGAAAAAAAGTCAAAGATAAAAAGCTTACAAGCTTATGCATGAGAAACGTAGTGTTTCGCAACTTCAGATCAATGTTTGTATTAGAAATAGAAGGAAATAAAGAAAGAGGGGGAGATATACAAAAAGCAACAAAACGTCGGATCAAGCAAGCGATGATAACACAGTCGGCTGGTACCGTTCAGTTACATGCATGCTTGATGCTCAGTCATGTGAGCTGTGTTCTTCCAGACATTGGTAAGTTATTTTTTCCTGTCATTTGTAGACAGATTTCTTTTCCCATTGTTGATATGGAACCTTTATTACATATCTGGTGTTCTGTGTTGCAAATCGCGCTAATGACCGCTGTCTACGAAGCACTATTTCTGTGGTGCCTAGTTGGCAGAGAGAAAGTGTGATTCGTTTACGTAACAAGGTGGTGGTGTCGTTCGAAAGGTCCTGGGTTCGATTCTCCAGTAAGCCACTTACTTCTATTGTTTTTCTGTTGTCTAGTTTTCTACTTCTTTATTTTTCACGAGTGCCTGAAACATACCTTTATGTGTGTAATATTTATTTATATTCTTGATAATCTAGCGCAAGTAGTGTCTTTTAGTGCCTTCCAACACTTTGGCCCTCTTGTCTCATATACAGTAGAACTCCATTTATCCGAACCCCATGGGACCGAGCATCGTTCGGATAATCAAATGTTCGGATAATTGGATTACATAATGTATCGAGTACATGTACACATATTTCTAAAAATAATTAACCATCACAAGGAAAATACACTATAAAACATATTTACTTGTACTGTAATAATAATACCCACAGTGTATTAGATCACTGTATCAGCAAAATCTTTTATTACACTGCAGTGCATGTACTACTTGTATTAATTATTTTTGTTAAGAAAGATAAATGTTTTTAAAATAACATTACAAACGATTCAAAACCAGGCACAACTTACGTATACATGTACTTGCACAGATGTAGCCCACTATTTAAAATAATGAGGAATCCTCTTTTGCACCAAACTGGATAGTCTCCTTTTGGCTGCTAAGTCCCGCATTCTCTTCAACAGCAGAAGCTGTGTAGGACAGCTGTCATCTTCTTGCTCGTACCAAGCCATCGCTGTTTCTAGTGCTATAAAGGCCTCTTCAGGACTTGGTTGACGTTTTGGTTTTTCTTCATAATCTACAAGTACATCATGTACTTCTGAGAAGTCTTCATCATCGGTCACTACATGTATTTGGTTTTCTTCTTGCACAAAAGACAAAATTTCTTCGTCATTCAAAAACTGAAAACCAGAATCATTATCATCTTCTAGCCACATGTGTGCATCATCTTTGTCACAGTCCGAAAATCCGGGCATTGCTTGAAACAGTTCCACAACTTCATTTATACAATCATCATTTGTGTCCACTGCAGTAGTTTCATTTCCTCCTTTTTTCCCAAGCAGTCTATTCCAAGCCTTGTTGAGATTATCTTGTGACAGGGTGGTCCAAGCATCAGCTAACATATAGCAGCAGTCTTTGAGATTAAGCTTTTTAGAAAACGCCACCACACTTTCTTCATCTTCAGCCAACAATAAACGACGCAGGACTTCCTTCTTGTGCATCTTTTTAAGCTTTGCTATAACACCCTGATCCATTGGTTGAATCAGTGCTGTTACATTGGGAGGCAGAAAAATTACTTTAAAATTTGCATCAACTGCATTCAATGTATCCGTCTCTGGATGAGATGGTGCATTGTCCAGTAGAAGAATTACTTTTCCAGTTTTCTTTTCTTGTTCTCTCAACCTCTTCACATTTGGGATGAACTGATTTGTATACCAATCAAGAAATATTTCACTATTCATCCAAGCACTCTTCTGTGCTTTGTAACTGTTACGGTATATGATATTAACGCCGTCTGCTAAAGGTTAGCGGACGTGCAAATGTAAAGGTTAAGACATTTAATATATTGCGATAGATGTTTCAATTATTGAACGCTCCATACACGATCGATTATGACGTGTCTAGCGTTGTTTGGGACACAGTCGGTAACTAGGAGACGCTACCCTTTGTTACTTGACCGCCAAGCTGAATAGCTGCGTTTTGTTAACCTTCCAATTCAATGGCATGATATAGCCATTTATATGTGCATTATGATGGACCAGGGTCAGTCCTAGAACTCTACATGAGAGGAAACTTATGGAGGTTAGTGATTAACTAAATCCTTGGAAGGAGAAAGATACTCGTCTACTTTATACGAAGTAATTAGACTCACAGTCTCACTGTCGGCAGGTAGCCATTCTATCTGCGCGTGCATATAGCTGTGATGTTCTGACGACAATTACTGCATTGTATCCTTAAACGGACATTGACATGTAAAACAGCAGTCTACGCTATTGATTGATTGATGCATGTACCTCATGTGTGAATTGAACTGTTTATGTATGTGTGTAATCCATATTAAATTGTGAAGGACTCGAACCGGAGGCATTATTCGTTGAATCACGTTACACCATTCAACCATTATGAATTATGTATTTTATATCAAGTTGCTGAGTTAATAAGATGAACAGTTGTTTACATCTTGATGCCAAGTTCAGGCATTACGACAACCCAAAGGTGAGGTTCACCCCATTCGCGTACGAATATTAGCACGATCAGAATTCAAGCAACACAACCAGTAACCACACACGAAAGTCCTTCAACAAAAGTGGCGGCCGAATGCGGGGAACGACAGAAAAAAAGAAACAAACTTCTGTTCCTTATGCACATGTTAACCACAAATATTTACGATCAATTTTCGATCACATGATCCAGTCGAAGATGACGCAGTACTCATTATAATGCCTAACAACGTGACGTCACCGAAAGTCGTGTAGGTGAACTGTCGGAGAAAACCAAAGCCGTTTCTAAGTCTAACCAGGGGAAACATGAGCCATTGAAGCAAACACACGATATGGACTACAGGAGCAGACAGTCAGGGGCATTAGCCTAGCTGTTGACGACCTCTAGCACTGATCTAAGCAACGGAAAAGATAAGTCTAGTTGTTTTAATACTGTCGTCATTGCAAACAGTAATACTGAGTCCATGCCTTTTGCCTGCATAGGCATGTCTTTTCTGAATGTGTTTCATGTATTTTTTGGGTTGTTTTAATGTGTTGTTAACTAGCGGGCCGGTTGGAGGGAACTGAAATCTCTGGGGAATGTCGCGAACAGCTGACCACCTAGATTTCAGTCGGTCTTAGGGCAGTTAAACGATTGCACTTTTGGAAGCCCCATTGAGGTTTGCCATTGGACTGTCTGTCCAAATCTGCTGTCGTTTGACGATTTGTGTTAGCTGTACCGTTCCGTAGATAACTGGTGTATTTTATTCGTACTCAGTTCACAATTTTATTCAGTTTTGTATCATGTTCGTTAACTATTTCGTCCAGTCTACTCTTACTATCAATTTATTTTATGATGGTTAAATGTTCGTCCGTTATGAGTCCTGTGATGTCATCATTTTTTGCAGTCATTTTTTTTGTGTACTTTGCATATTAAGTTGACCTCGGGTCAATCTTTGACCCTTCGTTTTCCGTGTGACACTTCCGCTTGTTTTATTTAGTTCATAAATTCATTTTTAATTGTGAAAATGTCTTGTTTGCGTCTTGACATTGTTTGTACCCTTTAGTTGCATCATTGTTTTGTTTGTACTCATGATATATATTAAATGCTACATTAATAATATAACATTATATTCAATAATACACTTGTAATTTAATTTAATTAATTTTTTCTGACATTTAAGGTTAATATGGGACATTGCATAATTATGCAGTGATAGTCCAAGAAATTAGCACTGCAATTTATAAGAGATGCCTAGGGCATAATAATATAATATATATATTGACCAAATAAAATAATCTTATAGTCTACCTTTGAGGTAATAGACCCATTGTATATTATTTAATATACTTTTCTGGTACTAAGAGAGTGACTTAGTACATTGAACAATATAATTACTAGGAATCATACCCAACATCATTGGATATTGAGATTAATTGTGTGATGTAATTACATTATAGTTAACAGATATCATAACTATTTATGATATAGTTAGTACTTAGATACAATATTGTTACAAAATATTGTCTATTAGTTGAACTTAGACATTAGAGTTCAGTACTATTGTGATTATTTATATTGAATATTCCTAAGTTGAGTAAGTATAATAATTACTCTGAAGCTACTATTGACTATTTTAATCAGTAATTACCAATAATTACTTACCAGATAAAAGTCAAAATGCTTACTATAGACCATTTCGTTAAAATTGGTAAGGAATATGGTTATAAATCTCAAGAACTTCGTCAGTTTGCTGAGGCAGAACTGGAAAAACATAAAGCAGAAATGGAGGAACGTGAAAGAAAAGAAGCAGAGAAAAAGGCTGCATTAGAGAAAGAGGAAGAGGAACAAAAGGCTGCATTAAAGAAAGAGGAGGAGGAACGTGAGATGAAGCAAATTGCCAAGGAAAATAGATTAAGAGAGATTGCTCAACGTGAAAGAGAAGAGCAAAGAGCAATTACCAAACAGGAAGAAGAGAATAAATTGAAACGAGAGGAAATTATTTTACAACAAGAAATGGAATTGGCGCGTATTAAATTGGAGACAGCAAGATTACAAGCACAAAGTGCTGATGCAAACCAGAATAATAACGCACAAAATGGATCGTCATCCAGCCAAACTAAACATTTCTACAACTTTAAATTACCCACTCTCAACTTAAACGTGGACGACCTTTCATCGTTCCTGTCACGTTTTGAACAGACTTGCAAAACAAATCATTTGCCTGAAGAGTCATGGGTACTCAAGTTAAATGAATTCTTGGTTGGAGAACCATTGACGGCTTCTCAAAATGCTGACCCATCAATAGCAAATAACTACGGTGCTATTAAGTCCTTGCTTTTACGAAGGTTTCACCTGGACGAGGAACACTGTAGGTTGAAATTTAAGGGAATTTTACCTGAATCTCCAAAAGATTTTGCAGGATTCATTGCGAACATACGCAATACATTTAATAGATGGGTTGAACTGGCAGAAGTCAACAAATCATACGACAAATTAGTTGATTTACTACTACGGGATAAG
The DNA here is from genome assembly GCA_024509875.1 of Oreohelix idahoensis. NCBI lineage: Eukaryota > Metazoa > Mollusca > Gastropoda > Stylommatophora > Oreohelicidae > Oreohelix > Oreohelix idahoensis. Next base: position 1,251,353 of record JAMPIV010002061.1, on the reverse strand, counting down.
GTATTATCTTCGGTTAGCCAGCCATTTTTTGCATATTTGCAGGAGCGTAAACCAGGTACTATCGACGAGTTAGAAAAAATTTCTTTAAACTACTGTTCGGCACATCCGAATGCAACCATTTCTAACTCCTCATTAAAAGAACCTCTACCTGTGGCGTCTAATATGGCCTACAATCATATTAACAAACAAAGACATCACAGTGTAGACAGAAGTAGGTTCCAAAGAAATCACAATGTTAACTTTCAGAAGGGACATAATAATGATTTCAACAATAAAAATGAGTTCAACAGAGGTAGATCACGAGATAGAAATTATTCACCTCAAACAAACTACCACAATGGTCAACATAACACTAATTATAATCGATCACATACTCCCAATAATAACAATAACTGGAATGGTAATAATCATGGCTCGAGACATCGAGATAATAGTTACTATAGAGGACGACGAGATAATTCTAACAATTATACTCGGAATCGATCTCATTCTCGGGGATCATCTCATTACAACCATAATACAGGGGCGGCAGTTACAAATAATACTACCCCTATAGCTCAGGTCCCACTTGACAATAATACAACACAGTCTTCTGCTGCATGTTTTGCTATTAATTATAATGTGGCAAATAGTTGCCAAGATTGTAATACTATTTTTCAGAAGGCCAAGGAAACGGTGCTGAATTGTGGACACCTTCATACAGCAGTTGGTCTTTCAGCGAACGATGGCAAGGGTACCCTGATGTTCAATAGAGGATTAGTCAATGGTACGGTGGTCTCAGTTTTAAAAGACTCTGGATCAACAACCATTGGAGTTCGGCAGTCTTTGGTACATCCTAGCTATGCAACAGGGGACTATGTCCGTTGCATGACCTTCGGGGGTACTATTGAGTACTACCCCACTGCCATAGTACATGTTAATACACCATTTTTTTCAGGTAATGTCAAGGTGTGCATGCTACAGAATCCATCAGCTGATCTTACATTAGGACGCATACATGGGAGTAAAGATTGCACTCCTAAAGAAATTAATGATTGGGAGAAAAAAAATTGCATTCTTTTAGCAACGCTAACGCTGTTGTTGATATGGCTACACTTCGTGCCAACAACATAAATACATGTGGCACAGCAGTTTCCAACTTCACTCTCAGTACTATCCTGGAAATTGATGAAGATGATAGATCTATTGGACAACATACTAAGGATATAACTGATCCTAATAAAACTGTTGACGTTGTCAACATTGACAAAAACATTATGAGGAAGAATAATAGGTTAAATAATAATGCTGAACTTAAAAGGAAACATAAAGTTAACACAAATAATTATGATGCAAAAGTTTTTACTTTGCCCAGCAAATACATGTCTACGACATGTAGGAAACTTAATACCTTTGGTGATGATAGGTATCATCCTCAGTCCAGTCAGGATGATACGACATCCAACAGAAAGACAATGTCGGTGTTGAAAGGGAAGGTTAATTCTTTGACAAAGAATACATATCATCATTGTCCACTATTTCGTGACAATGATACTACATATATTGGGAAAAGTGCGTATTCTCGCACAGTGTTAGTGCGAAATCTGCCGCAGGATACTACCTGGCAGGCACTTAGAATTTTTTTTGATTATACAGCAAACGTTAAGTTTGTTCGTCTTCTGCCATCATGCAATGGGCAGACTAGACAGGCGATGGTTACATTTCGTAACAATCGAGACGCTCGTTGGGTAATCGAGCGTGATAATGGTGTTTATTTTCATCACCGTTATCTAAAGTTACAATTAGTACCTGATTCTGCGCCACGCAGATAATGGTGTACGCTCACCCTTTTGTCTTATTTCTTGATGACTCAGCTCTAGTCAGTCATCATTTCTTTTCCTTATTGGTCATTTATTCTTATATGACTTAGATCTTGTAGGCTTGTCTATTAGGTGACATTTGTTTTGTCTTATCTACAATAACACTTCTTATTTTTGTCTTATTTGTGTTTTACCATGCCTACAAAAAAAACAGTAATATCGTTATTGGTATTAACTATGCTCAGCCCAATACAGCATAGGTTTACTTGTCATCTATCACGGCTGTATTGTCTTCATTGTTAAAAAAAGACATGCCGGTGAAGGTGACATGGACTGGTATATGCAATGAAACTTTCAACAAAATTATAAATTTGTTCTCGCATGAACCAATTTTAAGACTTCCCGATGCTTCCAAAAGATTTTTCTTACGAACAGATGCTAGTAACTACGGCATTGGTGCATGCCTGCTCCAGAACCATGATGGCGTTCTACATCCTACCTTATATATTTCAAGAAAGCTAAAGCCGGCAGGAACAAAGTATTCCACAGTGGACAAGGAACTTTTATCTGTTATATGGGCAATAACTAAACTTGAAAAGTTTTTGCTTGGTGCTCCATTCACCATACAAACCGACCAACGTGCTGTAGCATCTTTGCGTCGATCTAACCACAAGAGCCCAAAACTCGCCAGATATGCAATCATCCTACAGCCATTTGAATTCTCCATTGAACATATTCCTGGCACTGAAAATATTGTAGCGGATGCGTTGTCACGTAATCCTATTGACGACGAATGATCAACATTGACATTCCTAAAACACGTCAATCATCACTACATTGGATATAACGAAGTATCAACTATAAGGGAACTAACCTTGCCTTCAATTTAATATTTATAAACACTATATGCATCACAGAATTGAAATAAAGACAATCAAGGTATACATATTGACATTGAAACTTCGTCTAACGTCCATACACAATATATGAATATTCGTTGAACAATCATGGAACAATATCTGACGACAAGTCGAACTTATTATCCTATGTGCACTTAATTCTTGGGTGCTGGGATAAATGACATTTTTTTCCAACGTAAACGTTTGAACATTTTTGCCTAAAAGAATTCATCAGGATCAAGACTACGGATGGATCATCATATCCTATACTAATTAATTAGTTAACTTAACTTCTTAATTGAATTATTATCAATAAAATGAAATGTGAGAAAAAAATGAAATGAAAGAACAAAAAAAGAGAACGAAATATAAAAAGAAGAAATTATGAAAAGAGAAAATAAATCTCACACAAGTATTAGATTAATATTTTTTTTTTATGTACCTATACGTTATTTAGTTAGTTAAATTAGATAGTTATTATTCACTAACACTTAACACACCCAATTAAGTTAAACTTATATTCGAATTTCTTTCTATTTCTTCTAACTTATTTTGTCTTTTCTTCTCTCATAACATCGCGTTACATTAGAATCTTAATAATTTAACGCTTAGTTTAATTAATTAATTTAATTTTAATTAGTCAAATTAATTCCTATATGACATACTAATACGACAGACCTTACTTTAATTTAATTCTATCATTCACTATTAACATTGGACATTTTATTTAGTTGATATAATAATATGTATAATATTGATATATAATGTGATTAATGTTAGATGACTATGACAAATAGTTAGTTGACATGACCGCGACACGGTTCTACTCAGAACATCGTCGGCCATATGTCACGATTGTGTTAAATTTTTTTTTGAAAAATTGTTAAGTCGGATAGATCTTGAAAAAAAATCTATCGATTTTTTTTCCCCCGGTGTACAGGGAATTGTTACGGTATATGATATTAACGCCGTCTGCTAAAGGTTAGCGGACGTGCAAATGTAAAGGTTAAGACATTTAATATATTGCGATAGATGTTTCAATTATTGAACGCTCCATACACGATCGATTATGACGTGTCTAGCGTTGTTTGGGACACAGTCGGTAACTAGGAGACGCTACCCTTTGTTACTTGACCGCCAAGCTGAATAGCTGCGTTTTGTTAACCTTCCAATTCAATGGCATGATATAGCCATTTATATGTGCATTATGATGGACCAGGGTCAGTCCTAGAACTCTACATGAGAGGAAACTTATGGAGGTTAGTGATTAACTAAATCCTTGGAAGGAGAAAGATACTCGTCTACTTTATACGAAGTAATTAGACTCACAGTCTCACTGTCGGCAGGTAGCCATTCTATCTGCGCGTGCATATAGCTGTGATGTTCTGACGACAATTACTGCATTGTATCCTTAAACGGACATTGACATGTAAAACAGCAGTCTACGCTATTGATTGATTGATGCATGTACCTCATGTGTGAATTGAACTGTTTATGTATGTGTGTAATCCATATTAAATTGTGAAGGACTCGAACCGGAGGCATTATTCGTTGAATCACGTTACACCATTCAGCCATTATGAATTATGTATTTTATATCAAGTTGCTGAGTTAATAAGATGAACAGTTGTTTACATCTTGATGCCAAGTTCAGGCATTACGACAACCCAAAGGTGAGGTTCACCCCATTCGCGTACGAATATTAGCACGATCAGAATTCAAGCAACACAACCAGTAACCACACACGAAAGTCCTTCAACAGTAACACAATGGGAGACTTGTCACATTCTTTAAACAACGTGGTTTTTTTTGGCTTTGCCGATCATTAGCACCGGTAAACGATGACTTCCACTGGCATTCGCGGCTACCAAAATTGTTACTCTCTCTTTGCACTTTTTAAACCCTGGGGCAGCTGCTTCGCGCTGAGATGCAAGTGATTTTTGAGGCAATGATTTCCAGTATAAGCCATTCTCATCGGCATTATACACATCATCGAGTGAATAACCTTCTTCTTCCAAAAAAGCCAAGAATGTTTCTTTAAAATTTTTAGCGGCAGTTGCATCGCTAGATAAAGATTCCCCTTGAATCTCCAATTCTCGTATGCCATGACGAGGTTTAAAGTTTCTTAACCATCCCTGGCTAGCCTTAAAGTCAGGAGGACCGTCAAGTTGATTGTTGAACTGAAGTGCCTTTTCACACAACAGAGAACCAGAGATAGGTTCCCCTTTGCTTCTTCTTTGCACAAACCATATATAAAAAGCCTCTTCCAATTTCACATCTTTCGCATTTCTCATGGTTTTACGTTTCTTCGACCCATTTTCACTATCAAATTTTGATGCAAAACTCATAATTTTATCCTTGTTACTTTTGATGTCAGAGACGGTAGCTTTCCCAACATTGAAAATCCTCGCAAGTGAAGACACAGTTTCACCTTGTCCTAGTCTCTTGATAATTTCTGTTTTCGTTTCAATTGACAAAACATTGTGGTTCCTGTTATATGCTTTAGGCCTACTGGAAGATGCCATATCGCACAGAGAAATACTTGTACACCAAAATTATTCTGCTGTAGTAGCAGACACAATTAGTTTAAGTTGAACTGTCTGTTTAGCCAGTGTTCTACCTAGAACGCACACGTACACTGGATTGGTAAACCAGATATTAACTGACTTTATGATCTAACTGACTTCCTGTACGTAAGCGACCGACCATTAGCCATCCCATTCTCTACAAATTGTTCGCACACATTTGAAGTTTGCCGCATCAAAAGATTCAGAATTTTAGTCTAACGTGACTGTGGCATCTGATTTTTTTTTTTCTGGAAAAAGTGTTCGGATAATTGGATGTTCGGATAATTGGGGTTCGGATAAATGGAGTTCTACTGTATTACCTTCGAAAGACGGTAGGGGAATAAGTCCAAGCGAAGCTTATGAATGCTACGTTTGCTATGATACGGAACGCGACTCCCGAGACAGGGAATATGATGTTTGGAGGTCATGGTTGACAAAAAGTGATGATATATAGCTACCGTCTGGTATAATCAACATAGCAAACACGCGCGTGCTCTTTGTGGAAGAAAGTGTTGGAGAAAGGATTGGGGTAGGGTGGGGAGGGGGGGGGGGGGGGGGAAGGGGAAGAGAGGGAATGGGTTTATCAAGATTTCATTGTGGAAAAACGCCCTTCACCAGTTGCAGAAGCGTCAACAGCATCCGTGGTAGTAATTATGGTGATGGTAGTAGTAGTGGTGGTGGAGGTGGTGATGACGGTAGTAGTGGTGGTGATGGCGGTAGTAGTGGTGGTGATGATTGTAGTATCGGTGGTGGTGATGGTGGTAGTAGTGGAAGTGGAGGTGGTGATGGTGGTAGTAGTGGTGGTGTTGTCGGGAGTAGTGGTGGTGATGTCGGTAATAGTGGTGGTGATGTCGGTAGTAGTGAAGGTGGTGGTGGTAGTAGGGGTGGTGAAGGTGGTGATGGCGGTAGCAGTGGTGATGGTGGAAGTAGTGGTGGTGGATGTGGTGATGGTGATAGTAGTGGTGGTGATGGTGGTAGTATTGGTGGTGGAGGTGGTGATGGTGGTAGTAGTGGTGGTGGAGGTGGTGATGGCGTTAGTAGTGGTAGTGATGTCGGTAGTAGTGGGGGTGATGGTGATAGTAGTGGTGGTGGAGGTGGTGATGGCGGTAGCAGTGGTGGTGATGGTGGTAGTATTGGTGGTGGAGGTGATGATTTTGGTAGTAGTGGTGGTGGAAGTGGTGATGTCGGTGGTAGTGGTGGTGATGTCGGTGGTAGTGGTAGTGATGGTGGTAGTAGTGGTGGTGATGATGGTAGTAGTGGTGGTGGAGGTGGTGATGGCGGTAGTAGTGGTGGTGATGGTGGTTGTAGCGGTGGTAGAGGTAGTGTTGGCGGTAGTAGTGGTGGTGATGGTGGTAATAGTGGTGGTGATTGTGGTAGTAGTGGTGGTGGAGGTGGTGATGGCGGTAGTAGTGGTGGTGATGATTGTAGTAGCGGTGGTGGGGGTAGTAGTGGTGGTGAAGGTGTTAGTAGTGGTGGTGATGGTGTGATGGCGGTAGTAGGGGTGGTGATATCAGTATTAGTGGTGGTGATGATTGTAGTAGCGGTGGTGGTGGTAGTAGTAGTGGTGATGGTGGTAGTAGTAGTGGTGGTGATGGTGGTAGTAGTGGTGGTGATGGTGGTAGTAGTAGTGGTGGAGGTGGTGATGGTAGTAGTGGTGGTGGAGGTGGTGATGGCGGTAGTAGGGGTGGTGGAGATGGTGAAGGCGGTAGTAGTGGTGGTGGAGGTGGTGATGGCGGTAGTAGTAGTGGTGATATCAGTATTAGTGGTGGTGATGATTGTAGTAGCGGTGGTGATGGTGGTAGTTGTGGTGGTGATGGTGGTAGTAGTGGTGGTGGAGGTGGTGATGGCGGTAGTAGTGGTGGTGATATCAGTATTAGTGGTGGTGATGATTGTAGTCGCGGTGGTGGAGGTAGTAGAGATTGTGGTAGTTGTGGTGGTGATGGTGGTAGTAGTGGTGGTGGAGGTGGTGATGGTGGTAGTAGTGGTTGTGATGGTGGCAGTATTGTTTGTAGAAGTGGTGATGGTGGTAGTAATGTGGGTGATGGCGGTAGTAGTGGTGGGGATGTCGGTAGTAGTGGTGATGATGATTGTAGTAGCGGCGGTGGTGGCAGTAGAGGTGGTGATGGTGGTAGTAGTGGTGGTGATGGTGGTAATAGAGGTGGTGATGGTGGTAGCAGTGGTAATGATGGTGGTAGTAGTGGTGGTGATGATGGTAGTAGTGGTGATGAAGGTGGTGGTGGTAATAGTGGTAGTGGTGGTGGTGGTAGTGATGGTGATGATGATAGTAGTGGTATCGGTTGTGGTGGTAGTGGTGGTGATGTTGGAAATAGTAGTGTTGATGGTGATAGTGGTGGTAGTGGTGGTGGAAGTATAGGTAGTGGTGGTGGTAGAAGTGGTGGCATTATAAATAATTGTGTCGATCGTATTTAGTAGCAGCAGCAACAGTAGTGGTAGATGCAGCAGTAGTAGTCATAGCAGCAGCAGTTGCATTATTAGTGTATTAGCGGTAGTAGTAGAAGCATTAGTATTAGTGGCAGTAGTAATAGCAGCATTGGTGATGAATGTAGTAGTATCTGGATAAGTGGTTGTTGCAGTAGCAGTTGTAGTATTAGTAGCAGCAGAATTGGTGGTAGTAGAAGCGTTGATGAAAGAAATATTGGTATTAGCGGTAGTGGTAGTCGTGATGAAAGTAGTTACAGTAGTAATAGTTGTAGTAGTGGAGATGGTGATAGTAGACGTAGTAGTAATGTGAGGAGTAGTAGTAGTGATGGTAGTAATAGTAGTAGTGGTGGTAGTAATAGTAGTAGTGGTGTTATTAATAGTAGTAGTTGTATAGTAGTAATAGTAGTAGTAGTGGTGGTAGTAACAGTTGTAGTAGCGGTGGTAGTAGAAATAGTAGTAATAGTGTTGGTAGTAATAGTAGTAGTAGTGGCGGTAGTAATAGTTGTAGCGGTGGTAGTAATAGTAGTATTGTGGTAGTAATAGTAGTAGTAGTAGTGGTAGTAGTAGTAGTAGTAGTAGTGGGGATAGTAATAGTAGTAGTGGTGGTAGGAATAGTAGCAGTGGTGGTGATAGTAGACGTAGTAGTAATGTGAGTAGTAGTAGCGATAGTAGTAATAGTAGTAGTAGTGGTGGTAGTAAAGTAGTAGTAGTGGTGGTAGTAATAGTAGTAGTGGTGGTGTTAGTAATAGTAGTAGTGGCGGTAGTAATAGTAGTAGTGGTGGTAGTAGCAATAGTAGTAGTGGCGGTATTAATAGTAGTAGTGGTGGTACTAGTAATCGTACTAGTGGTGTTAGTAATAGTAGTAGTAGTGGTTGTGATAGTAGGCGTAGTAATATGTGAAAAGTATTAGCAGTTGTAATGATGGCAGTAGTGGTGATGGTACTAATAGTAGTAGTGGTGGCTGTAGTAATAGTAGTTGTGGTGGTTGTAGTAATAGAAGTAGTAGTGGTTGTAGTAGTAACAGTAGTATTGGTGGTGGTAGTCATATTAGTAGTAGTCGTGGTTGTAGTAGTAAAAGTAGTATTGGTGGTAGTAGTAATAGTAGCAGTAATGCTGGTTGTAGTAGTAAAAGTACTAGTAATTCGAATAGTAGTAACAGTGGAAGTGATGGCAGTAGTAGTGGTGGTAGTAATAGTAGTAGTGATGATAGTAGTAATAGTAATAGTGATGGTGATGGTAGCAGTAAATGTAGTAGTAGAAGTGGTGGTAGTAAATGTAGTAGTAGTGGTGTGATAGAAAAAGTAGTTACAATTTGAGCAGTAGTTAAGTTAGCCGTGGTAGTGGTGGTCGTTGCAGCTGTGGTATTGGTGGTGCTGGTGGTAGTGGCAGTAGTAGAAGTTGTGGTCGTTGTAGTAGTGGTATTTGTTGTGGTGTTCATTGCAGTAGTAGTGGTATGTCAAATGATAAACGGGGTGTTAATTATAGTAGTAGTTGCAGTAGTTGCCGTTGTGTAGTGGTATTTGTAATGGTGTTACCTTTAATATGCACTGACACGTTAGGTCTGAGATGCTGATAAACGGTAGCGGTTGCAGATGTGGCCTTCTTACCAGATTCAACTATCGTTACCACGATCAGCTTCGTCTTTACCGTTACTACCAATCCCGTTATTACACCGTTATCACCATCAACATAATCATCACCACAAACCACCCCACCACCACCACAGTATTTATGAAAGGTACCACAAGAACAGCCTGCCAGACAACGCGTCATACCCAGGCAGAGACACCCACGTTCTCGTCCTCGTTCACGCGTGCTGTAATAAATTACCAGAAAACTGTGTCAACATTTATTCTGCTTGTCCTGCGTTCGGTGAAGCAGCAACAGTTTTCGACAGAGCCAACCCGTCCGGTAAGCCTGGATTTTCAAAGAAGCAGTATGGACGGGGAAGTTTGATTTCGTGCTTTGTGTCTAGGTTGAACGGGACGTACCTCGCCAAAACATGGCAAAACTCATATTAAAAATAGAAAAAGAACAGAAAAAAGATCAGCACTGAAGTGTACCTAATATAATAATAATAATTGTAGTAGTAGCAGCAACTTTCAGTCATAACTGACTATGGAAGTGCGCCCCTGAGGTGATAGTCCTCAGCTGCTTTGTATTTCCTCGTGTTTCTTTCGGCGTGCTATTTTCTCTTCTGCTTGTTGTGAGAGCTCCTTTTCGCCCAATCTGAGATGGCATCGCAGGGAGCATCGCCACTTAGTACGATCGACAGCTTCATCCTCTCAGATTGCTTGATTTATGTCCAGTGCCTTCAGGTCTCTCTTGCATGAAGAGCCCCTATAATAAATTTTTATCAGATAGGTAATAGATGTTTATAATCCTGTCTGAGCTGAGGTGATAGTGATAACTATGTGAGAGTAAGGTGTAAGAAATAGTTTTTCTCACGAGGTGATAGTGTAAGAGAAAGGACAGTCTCTGGATTGAATAATTTCTCTAATCCAGCCTATCTGTACGACTATATTTAAATCAGACGCACTTTCTCTCCTTGTACAAAATACAAGTTACACTGCACCCACATGCACACAATTCTGTGACAAATACGCACAAACGTGAAAACAAACTATGAATAACAGGTAGGGTAGGGGTTGACCAACACAATAACTTAAGGTTTATTAAGTTTATTATCACTGGAACTTTACAACATAAATCATATACATCAATAGATCATGGTTTACAGACAAAAAATGAAAATTAATCAAATAGGTTCTCCCCTCTGGTAAAGGAATAGAAAAGAAGATCCCTACAGAGGTTAATTAACCCAACAGATCAAAAGTTAGCAATAAGTATATGGAATAGTCAGTAAAGAAAACAAAGAACAGGTTCCTATTTAATCTATCCCGTAAATACTCAGGTTAGTGAGAACAAAAAAAAAAAGAAAAAAAAGATTTGTATGATAGTGGTAACAACAGAAAATTATGTTACTCTCTTACAGTTCATTCAATCCTTCATACTGTAGCCACATTCATATTCGCTTACCCAATAGTTGTCGCAGGCATTCCGTGGAAATAAACACTAATAAGTAATAAGACTATTCAGTGTCATATTAATTTTTGCCAAATCCAGCCCCAGACTAGCCGTAGTTGCTGACTGCAAATTTCACGGTAGTCGCTGGAGTTGGTGATTTATTTTTTTTTTTTTTTATTTCGTACGCCCGCTAATACTCGAGGCGAAATGTCAGGTTATTATTAATGTCTAACCTGACATTGATTTTACGTGAGTATCCCTTTTTTCTTGTACAGAGACAGGTGTCCCTCGCCATTCAGGCAGATACTCGCCGATTTCGGAGGTACCCATTAGAGCTGGGTCGGCTCAGGAGCCGCCAATCCCTGGTCGACGACACTCCTTCAAATGTCCTCGCCAGGTCTCGAGTTAATCCAGTCCAAATCCCGGTAGACGAAAAATCCTCAAATGCCGTCACCCGGGTTTGATCCTGGATCACCCGGTCTCCAAAGCGGTGTGGTAACCACTACGCTAGCGCGGCTCCTTGTGATTTATTTGATTTCCTGGATAAATACTGTATCTCTGCCTTCAGTTTGGTGGAGTAAGGTTTATACGTGGTGATCGCCGACATAGGAGGAATAATACATATATATTTCCTGTGTTGTCTAGCCTCTGGTTGCTGAGACACTATGTTAAATTACACAAATGTTGCTGACAATATATTTTGCCACAGCTGGCTGATGAGATTTATGTAGGTAAAATCTGGTATAGTTCTGGTCCAGTTAACATTTAAAGTTATTGTTATAGTTTGGTCTCTCTCATAAAATGAAGAAAATGGACCGCACAGGTCATAGCCCGAAGACTCAACAATATTATAAAGTTTCTGGTTGCTTATACACTAATAAGACCAATGGACCATACGGCCATAATTCATAAGATATAAGTTCATATGACCATAATTTCATATGACCCTAAGACCGCTAGTTCGTTGGGTTTTTGGATCAGCCTAGATTTTAGGAAAGAAATATAAACATTTAACCAAAATATCAATATTATATCTAACATCTATTAAGGTAAGACCTCTTTAACCACTATGTTATTAAATTAGATTATAAACCACAAATGTCTAGCTTATCCTATCGCTTTTAATGCGTGATATGAACACTAGTCATTTATAAAATTACACAAAATGAATATAAGTAAATATTATATACCGTCAGTAGCCAGTTATTTAATGTATGTACTAGTCAATTATAGCATCTCTTTCTGGGGAATAGCGAGTAATTAAATTTACTTTACAGCTGGAAAAAATTAGCTATATGTTATTTAATACGCTATTCAATTTAACACAGAAAATCCCAGTGAAATATTATGAAAAACTTTTAACACACTAAATCACTTAACGACTAGTAAAATTACCGCAAACAGAAAAATATGGAAACAACTCCACGAATCTAAGCATTCACTTTGTACGAAAAACTCTTAGGATATCGAGCTAGTTATTTCAGAAAATTCTCTGAGCAACTGATAATGACTTTTGCGGAGATGGGTATATATCCGTAGATGCCGTTCTTTCGCTCCTTAATGCGAAAGTCGCACATATGGCCAGGGCCGAGCACATCTACGGTTTCGATTCCTGAATGAAAGGTTTTTTCTTCACCTCTGCCGACCGACAACCTCTGGCTTGTCTTTGATTATCCCCGCCTGCAGAATATCAGTTTCGTAAGTTAATTCCCATGAAAATGTAACAATCCATGGAACGTCTCAGACTCATCGCCCTTGATTCTTCAAAGAAACTGTTAACGCATGGCCTCTGCCCGCGTGTTTCCCTGATCAAAGAACGATTACGCCGTGTTGTGCACTTCGCTCTTTTCCACGGTGCTTAATTGCCAGACGGCTTGCGTGTTAATTGCGATAGTGAATCAGGCGTTAATGTAGCACAAAGTATAACCCTAGATGGGGGGGGGGGGGGCCGCAAAATTGGACGGTCACTGCTGCACTATTTCCATATGTGACATTTCGTCCGGGCTTGAAGACATAAAACCCTTTTATGTCTCCTCTATGAAAATAGCACTGCTGTTGTCCGTATCTTGCGAGTGATTGCTATCTTCACTTTCCCTTTCTTCCTTACTGCTCGAATTTCGACTCATAAAATCTGCTCCCACATTTTGTTTCTTGGTATGTATTCGGAGTGCGATTGAACGAGTGTCGTCGAGTTTGACATCGGTGAAAAATTCCGTGTGTTTGCAGTGGATATTCCCTGCAACTATCGTCATTTTCTCTTGCTATAGCGACCGCCAGGAGATGTTCGGAGGACGGACCGGTCTTTCCACGTATTTCTTTAACAGATTTACGTGGTAGACCTTCTCCTTTCCTTTAATAAAGATCTGGTAGTTAGTTCTCGAGATCTTTTTAAGGACGGTAAACGGTCCTTGCCATCCGATGCGTAGTTTGTTGTTATCGGATGGGAGTAGCAATAAAAACTTTCTCTCCTGGTTGCAATTCTCTTAAGGTTGGTCGTTGCTAGATCTCATCCTAGTTGTAACCTTTCCTTAAGTTCCGATACATATTTACTTGATGAGACGACTGTCTCGTCAGCCTTATGGTCTGTCAGGGACCGAAGTAAGGCTTCTTGCGGCCCCTTAATAGGTCTGCCGAAAAAAGTGTAGCTAGTGGGAACCCTGTAGATGTCTGTGGAACTTCCCTGTAGGCGGATAAGGCTGCAGGAATGAAAAGGTCCCAATCTTCAGGTTTCTCTTGGCCCAGATTACATAACATCATGGAAAGGCTGCCGTTGATACGTTCTACTAACCCACTTCCGGCCGGATTACAAGGGCTTGTGTAGATGTGCTGGTTTCTCAAGATCTTAAAGATCTCCTTCATTAACAGGCTACGGTATGGGGATCCGTTATCCGTCAAAACTTGTTGAGGGAATCCCAACCGTGTAAAGATCTGCACTAGGGCTTCTGCGACATGCTTGGAATCTGTGCATGTTAGCGGTATAGCTTTGGCCCACATAGTGCATGTGTCGACTAAGGTCAGGATGAACCTGTTCCTTCTTTTAGTCCTTTCTAGGGGTCCTAAAATGTCGACAGCAACCCGTTCAAATGGAGTCCCCACTATTGGCATTTCACCCATGGGAACTGGGGGTGTCCAATGCTTGGGTGCCATCCGTTGTCACTTGGTGCAGGATTTCGCATATCTGATAATATCAGTGTTCATTCCTGGCCACCAATAGTGAGTCGATATTCGCTGAGTAGTGGCGTTTTGTCCCATATGTCCGCTAAAGGGAAGAGAGGGTCCCATTTCTAAGATTTGGTCTCTGTACTCCGTCGGTACTAGGAGCTGATTATGCTCTTTATCAGGGTTGCCTGTTCAATGATATAGTACGCCATCGTTAGAAAAATTGTCTCCGTTGTGTCTGGGGTCCTTGGCCATGGGCAGTTTCCTAAAGCAAGGCTCCAGAGAAGGGTCCTTTTGTTGCGCCTCTTTTAGATCATTTGGTAACAAATTTGGCGCAGGCTCCCGTTCTTTCTTGGTTTGCCCTCTTGTGGTTACTGCTGCAACAATCGGCTCTTTCGGTCTCCCAACAAACACATATCTACATCCAAGTATGACTGGGTAGATATGATCATCCATAATAGCCGCTTTGATAACACCTCGGACAAAATCAGAGTGTATCTCCACCAATGCGATGGGAAGCGTCATGGGTGCATCACTTTCGAAAACTCCACATAATTTGACGGTTTCTTCTGTCTCTTGACCAGGTTTGACCAAATGCCTTGCGACAATACAATCAAAAGATAAACCTGTGTCAAACAAACAAGATGTTGAAGTACCGTTCAAAATAACAGTTCCTCGCGTTGAGGGCCTCTCACCCTCAGGTTGAGAATCACTAACACTAATTCTCCGTTGCGAGTCTGTTATCAAGCAACCGATTCTATTCGTCCCGGTGTACTTGCCCTGATCAGACGTCCGTGGGGCAGGGGTCTTTCCCTTGTCTTGACCTTTCTGGCTGCGGTGCCATGAAGGGCGCGTGGGTTGATCAGAGTGCTGGGTGGGGTACTTGTTTTTAAAGAATTTCGATTTTTCCTGGGAAGGGTTCTGAGGTAAAGTTTCTCGTTGATTATGGTGACGGAAGAATGGGAAGACTGCTCGAGATTATTTTTCCGAGAAGGCTCATCTGTCGGCTTGCGTTTTGCGCTGGGAAGCGCGGCCAAAGCATTTACGTAACGTTCAGACTTACTGAGAATGTCATCCAACTTTACTGCGCCTTGTTCAGCCAGAAAGCTACGGGTTTCGTTTGACAAAGTGCTTTTTATTTGTTCTGTAAGAACGAATTCCAGAAGTCCTTCATAAGTGAGAGTGAGCTCGGAAAGCTCCAGGCACTTTGTTAAATAGCCCGTCAGGCGTGAAGAGAACTGGGGAAATGTCTCAGTGCTTTCCTTCCTGCTGTTTCTGAACAGGTGCAACAATTTGCGAGCGTTCATTTCGAACCGCTGCAGTAAAGCCTTCTTTAGCATGTCGTAGTTGTCTTGATGGCTGCTTCCCAGTTTTACGTAGACGTCATAAGCGCTACCTTTCAAAGCCTGTGAAAGCTTTAGGCACCATCTGGAACTCTCTAATCCATACAGTGTCGCTATTCTCTCAAATTTCTCTAGAAACGAGTCAATTTTCTCATCGGGACTTGGGAAGGATTCCAGAGCGAAAGACATAGCTGCGAGTTGAGGAGATTGGGTACTGGATTGATCAGTTAACTGTGACTGAGGTGGGGACTCTCCATTGCTTGAGGAAGACATAGCACCACGACTTTGGACCTCTAGGGCCTTAAGCGCCAGTTCATGCTGTCTCTCCTTCTCTCTTTCTTCATGTTGTCTCTCCTTCTCTCGTTCGTTTGCCCTGTGAGCTTCCATCTCTGCCTCAATCTTCTTCTGCTCCAATTGAGATTGACGCTCTTCCGCTTCTTTCTTCTCCGCTCTATCTTGTGCTTCCTTCTCCCTAGCTTCTGCTACTTTCTTCTCCGCGTCATATCTTTCAAGTTCTTCGTTGACAAATGCGGTCACTTCTTCTCCTTGCAATTCTGTTTCCTTTGCTTCCTCTCTTAGCACTGCTCTAAGTTTAGCACGCTCAGCCATGTCAAATAACTAAATATGACTTACCCGAGAAAAGAAGAAGAAAAGAAGTAGAGAAAAACTCTATCCTTAACCAACTTACGAGAAAAACCAAAACCAAAATTAATATTATTTAACTGAGATACCTCCTACTGTTATCAGTTATCTAATCTATCGCTAATATTACCTGGCACTAGGCTCCTAATATAGACGACTAAGCCAAATAAATGGTAGATCAGGCTAATAACTGGAAAAACAACTATTACTAACGGTGGAAAATAAAAAATTTTATTCTAAAAATGAATGAAAAAAAAATGTTCCCTTATTTTATAAATTCACCAAAACTCGCCCACTCTAGAAGTCAGTTAAGAGTAAGGGACGTTATTAACTTGACATTGAAGTCAGAAATCGGTCCTTAGCTTAAGCTCAAACCCTGCTGCTTCTTTTAAAAAAACCTGGTGATTGATGAACAATCACGCGTTCTAGCGGTCTTGAAAAAAATTTACCATATATCTCATATATGTGACAAAGATTATAATCAGGACAATTGCACGTAACTCTATGATGCTCTGGAAAGAAACAATAGTCCTATATGTGTGTGGTCAAACACCCAGTAACTAAGATCGTTGTCTAGGGGATAATTATTTTTATTCCTTAACTCACAAGACAAACTCACAAACACATTCTATCTAGAGTTAGACTAGGTACCTTACTAGACTCAGACTTTAGAGTTCAGTCCCGCGACCAGCGACCATTATGTCGTAAATTTTTATCAGATAGGTAATAGATGTTTATAGTCATGTCTGAGCTGAGGTGATAGTGATAACTATGTGAGAGTAAGGTGTAAGAAATAGTTTTTCTCACGAGGTGATTGTTGTATATCTTGGGTTTTATTATATTCTTGCGTGGGTAAGAGTGGCACGGTTAGCGAATGTTATTATTGTTGCTGACTTAAATACTATCAGCTCTGGTCGGGCTTACAGGTGGCCGACAAATTGTGCGTCGTAAAGATAGACCAAACAAAGTTACTCAAAGAACATCGTACAAATGGTGTAGTCATAAAGTTTGACTAACTGGAACAAGATGTACGCAGGATTCATGGCTCAACATGGACGATACATTTATTCGTAGACGCAAAACAGATTCAATCATAGTAGTAGCAGGCATCATCAATAAAGTAGGTAATTACATTGGGGCATCATGGTGCATAGCACTCTTATATATCTTGATCGTGTACTTGATCGACATTCTAGATAACGGCCGACCTCTCAAGGACGGCGATGAACGTTATGGCAAATAGCTCTATCATGGCTTTTCGTTATGGAGCTTGTCTACAACGACGTGTTTTATTGAGTGACCCCTTTAAATATATTGCAGAATAATTCCGATAATCCTCTGTAAGACTCTGGATCCTACTAGCAATACGTCATGGCATATGCGTATTGAAGTTCAGCCAGATCTCGGCAAAAGACAAAAAATATCATAATAATTAACATACAGACGAGCCCTGTATTGACTAACGTGAATACTCCTTACCAGGAGTCTTATCATAACTTCATGACTGCTTCCCATAATTTGGGTAAGGCTTACAATCAGTTTCATCCACAGACGACCGTCTCAGATCATCGCCATTAGGCATCTCTTCATAACGTAATTGTTAATTGGCAACAACAACCAGCGCACCCGTTACGCTTTTGTGTTCAACATAGTGTATGATAGCGCGTAAATAATTAATCATATATATCTTCTTAGATGTGCTCAAAATTTAAATTACACGCGCAAAAAGGACTTAACAAATACCTTCCCCCGACGAGACAAGCTTTTTTTTGGTTTTAAATTAAAATCAAGAAATCGATCAAGTTCATTTCTACACTTAATGTAATATCGTTTAAATGTTAAGTTATTTGTAAATATAAATATGTGGGATGAAGTATGGAAAAAAGAACACAAATTCCAAATGAAAAAAAATCAAACAAAATAAATGACACATAATGTATCAAAATGGTACGAAATACCAATGAAGCAATGAAAGTATGAAAGGATGAAAAGAAATGGTGAAAAATGAAGACAACAATGAGACAAAAATGTAAAAAATTTTGAGCAATGGAAGTATGAATGTATGAGCCAAAGTGTGATAAATGGTAACCAGAATTAAACAAAACAATATGGAAATTAAACACTAGAAGAAAATTAACACAGTCTATAGCAAGTGTTGGGAGAATCAACAACACGCCTAAGTAGATAAGCTAATAAGGACACATGAATTGTACTTATGTGCCAAAACCATAAAATGTCACCAATGTGTGATAGTAAACTAATTATGGCAATATGCCGCCTTTTTATATATGGATGCACTAAACTAATGAAGTAAATAGTGTGATACTAATTATATTATATTGTTCGTGGAACATTAAAATGTCACTAATTAATCCGTAATTAAAGTTAAATACAGTGTTAATAGTTCACCAACTCGGCAAAGAGAGTTATCTTGGTTGCACAAACACGACTGTGATATGTGATTATCACATACTAAAAAATTATTAAGTTATTAATGTTAATTTATAAATATATCACTCTATAAGTACGAAATATGTCACTGTATTCCTAGATTGAAATAAACGCACCGAAATGTTTCTGTTGAAGTAGCGAACTAGATATTCAATGTTCATGGAAACACGGTTACGTTTGGTACGATAGTCATGTCGATTTAAAAATGACAAAATCCTGTATTCACACGAAATAATTTACAAGTGATCAGTAGGAAGTGCAGAAGCGGCACACTCTGTAAGGCGTAACTGCCCGGTAAGTTCTTGAAGGAAACGTTGAACTTTGAGGATGGAACATAACATTGTCAGAAGTTCCTTGTCCAGTACAGAGTAATTTCGTTCCGTCGCTGTGAGCTTCCTTGATACATACATGACTGGATGTAGTGTTCCAGAGTAGCACTGCATCAATGCCGCAACGATCTTAACATTTGAAGCGTCGCTGCGGAGTATAAATGTTAGATCTGCGTTTGGTAAACGTAAAATAGGCGCAGATGAAAAAAGTGATTTTATTAAGTCTAAAGTGGTCTGACACTCTTTTGACCACCGTACTATGTTAGGTAGAAACCTCTTTAATAATATAGAAAGACATGTAGTGATAATAGTCAACAAAAAGGAAACGTAGGTGACAAAGGCAAAGCTCTCAAAAGGCTGAATTGAAATTATAGCCTATGGAAAAGTAAAGCAGTGCGACAACAGTTGTTGACTAAGAAAATACTGAGCTAATTGGCCCATTAAAATTAAAGAAATATAAGTACAAGTGAATAAATTATGAACCGACAGGATACAGAAGAATTAAGAAATGCTTATATGCAAGACATAGATGGTATAAAGAACAAAGAAGTATCTGCAATAGTGGAAAAGACAAGTACAAAACATACGGAAAGGAATGAAAAAGAACGCACCCACAAACGCAACTATAATGTGCGTGGTGCAGAGTTTTGTACAAGTCGCACGTCTAGAGGATGGTGCGCAAAAAGCGAGCCATGTTTAAATCTAACAGCTCTGGAGCCGCGCTAGCGTAGTGGTTACAACACCGCTCTGGCGACCGGGTGATTCAGGATCAAACCCGGGCGACGGCATTTGAGGATTTTTCGTCTACCAGGATTTGGACTGGATTAACTCGAGACCTGGCGAGGACATTTGAAGAAGTGTCGTCGACCAGGGATTGGCGGCTCCTGAGCCGACCCAGCTCTAATGAGTACCTCCGAAATCGGAGAGTATCTGCCTGAATGGCGAGGGACACCTGTCTCTGTACAAGATAAAAAGGGATACTCACGTAAAATCAATGTCAGGTTAGACATTAAAATAATAACCTGAGATTTCGCCTCGAGTATTAGCGGGCGTACAAAAAAAAAACAGCTCTGTGAGCGTCACGATATTTATCAAAGCGCACAAAAGCTATATAGCTGGTTAAAAGATTCCTGAAGCTCGAACAAGCGAACAAATTGAACATTACCGACTGGCTAAAAAAATTTTCGCAGTACATACCAAGTGGTATGAGACGGAATGTTGCGCACCAGAACAGTGCGATTTAGTGTCATATGATCTCGGCCAGATCGCAACTGGGCTGGAGTATCATTTAAATTATTTTGTGTAGCGCGAAGAAAAAATAAGACATATATGATGTCTTTCCTTGCATGGCGTAACAGTAGGACAATTATGTTTATCATTATTCTGCCTATGAGCTGTATTATTACTAACTGCCATGGAGGCAGCTTGCACAGGTCGCAACACATTCCCTGCAGGCTCCGCCTGATGACTGTTAAACACGGCATGAAGTATCATGATTAACAGCAATTGAGATTTCACGACCATGTTTAATACTCATGTCGGAGTGACAATAATTGTTATGATTTGGTCTCTCATCCTGAACTACATTTTGTTTACAGTGGCCATTAAAATTCCACTTATTACTAGTGTTTCCATGTGGTGGGTATTTGGTCACGGGGCCATATCTATTATCGGCATTACGCCATGACCCACTCTCATCACAGTCAGACCTGTTACGAGAGGAAACCCCTGAATCATGTCGAGGAAAATTGTATTTGCCTCGGAAAGATTTAAAAACCTGCTGACTATCAGCATTGAGTGCTTGGTGCTGACTCTTTGCTTTTGTGAAGTGGTGATCATCAACATTATGCCTAACACTGTTAACCCTAACAGTAGACAACTCCTTTTTGTTTAAGACAACATCCAATAGACTAACGACTCGATTTCTTGATTTAGCAATCTCTAAATCTTTGAGTGACATTTCATCATTCAGCCTCCTATTCACCTCTTCGAAGTTTAAAATTTTACTCTTTTCCTCCATGAGTAATGTCTCACAGTTGGCCAACTTATCACGAGTCAAAATGTCTTGTTGACTCTGAAGGTATGTTAGTTTTTTGATCTTCAAGATCAAGTGCTACGACTTTACTTTCCAACTGTAACTCCCACCTGGCTCTAGTTTTCTTTGCCATTTGCTTTAACCTCTTTTTCTGTGCTTCCACCTTATGTGGATGTAATCGGGCAACTTGAACCTCAAAACCCTTAATTTGGGCAACTTGTGCCTTAATTCTGGCTTCCAAAGTCTCTTTTGCTTTATAAAAATTTTCTTTGATAGAAACTATCTTATTAGATAACTCATCATCTTTTCTGGTAAATTTTCTCTGGCCGGCTGCAACATTATTCTGCAGTTCCTGCACCTCAGAGTCCAAATCTCTATTCTTCCTCAAGGCAGTTTCTAATGACTCCTTAGAATTAGCCAGTTCCACTTGCAATGATCTGAAGCTTGAATTATTAATCTCGACCTGCAAATTTAGTGCCCTCACCTTTTCGTTTAAATTTTCAATCAATCTCTCCCTGTATTTAAGGACCTCTGACAACTCATCTATTTTGTTTTCCTCAGCAATATCTTCTAAAAAATTCACCCTTTCCTGCTCACTCCGTTTGTTGTCTTTTATTTGTTCCTCATGAACATTGTCGTCGCGTATAGCGCGGTGTATGTTATTTAATATATGATTATGTGGTACGTTGAGGTATTTTGCTAGAAAAAAAAAACAAAGATGCTCACGCAGTAATTGTGCAAGGTCCCTAGTAATAATTATAGGAGGAACAGACCGAAAATTAAAATCCACAAACTCCTCAAGATCTGATGCCGTATGGTCATAAGAAACGGTGCAGTACAAATTCTTCAAGTTCTGGGCCTTGTAACCCATCTTCCCTACCTTCCTGGAGAAGATCATTCAATGCGGACACTATGTCCGATGTAGGAATGTTGTCTAACTCTATATGAGATTCTAACTCAATAAATTAAATATTTCTTAAAGGAATTAAAATTATCCTCTAATTACTGTGTAACAGGTTCCTGTCCGCAGAACCTGTATTACAATTCCTAATTATTATTAATGTTATTAATTAATCATAAAAGTATGCATAATAAGATTCTAATAGCATAACGGATCAAATACAGAAGTAGACAATGCGAACAATAGTGACAAAGACAAGATATCTAGAAACGGA
Organism: Oreohelix idahoensis; assembly: GCA_024509875.1. Lineage (NCBI taxonomy): Eukaryota > Metazoa > Mollusca > Gastropoda > Stylommatophora > Oreohelicidae > Oreohelix > Oreohelix idahoensis. The sequence goes on along the minus strand of JAMPIV010002061.1, from coordinate 1,229,485 downwards.
TGATAACGTTCGCAGAATCCAATGAGCAATAAAGTAGAACTAAAGAAAGAATTTTGCAAAGAGTGCAATGACACTGCGATAAGAATGACAGGACGAGTAATAATACAATGTATGAACATATAGTGCGTATATAAATAAACGACAGTCAGGGAAGATCAACAATTACAAACAAAGTTAATTACAAAACTAAGGTACGGAGAAAAAATATATCGATAACAATGTAGATAACGTAACGTCACAACTAAACATTTAGTTGTCACAGACAACCAAACGCAGTGGACTGAAATAATCCTTCAGAAACCATGTGCTGGGAACTTCCACTGAGGGAGATCTGCAAAAATGGTCCCTAAAGATCACTCACGGAGGCCCTGTAGTGAATCTGGCATGTATCCTTCGCGAGTCGCCAAACCCAACCGCCCACGTTAAACATTGAACATAGAATATAAAATAGTAAAGTATATATATTGGACATTTTAAAGAAGGTTCAACCAACATGCAACGGTGGTACGGTGTACAAATGATTAGTGACCAATTATCTTTTTAAGAAGAAAAAAATTTTCCCGGCCCTCGCCAAGTTAGCGATATACTCCATGAAGGTCTCGGGTGTTGCATGGATGAACCACACAGTCTTGTAAAAGTCCAAAGTTGATGGCTGACAACGTACTTGATTCAGGCTCCTTGTAGGTCAGCTTGGGTGACCGTTAGGTAGACTTTCAAACGACAATTATGTTCTTGACGTTGTATTGCGGTTGTATTGTCAGTGACGTTGTACATATTGAACACTGGTCATAGTGAAGTACTTTGATACTGGAGCTCTTGATAAAAAATTTCATGTCCCCTTTGACTGGGCCACAAGCTGTTGTAATCGTTTGGGTTTTATTATATTCTTGCGTGGGTAAGAGTGGCACGGTTAGCGAATGTTATTATTGTTGCTGACTTAAATACTATCAGCTCTGGTCGGGCTTACAGGTGGCCGACAAATTGTGGGTCGTAAAGATAGACCAAACAAAGTTACTCAAAGAACATCGTACAAATGGTGTAGTCATAAAGTTTGACTAACTGGAACAAGATGTACGCAGGATTCATGGCTCAACATGGACGATACATTTATTCGTAGATGCAAAACAGATTCAATCATAGTAGTAGCAGGCATCATCAATAAAGTAGGTAATTACATTGGGGCATCATGGTGCATAGCATTCTTATATATCTTGATCATGTACTTGATCGACATTCTAGATAACGGCCGACCTCTCAAGGACGGCGATGAACGTTATGGCAAATAATTCTATCATGGCTTTTCGTTATGGAGCTTGTCTAAAACGACGGGTTTTATTGAGTGACCCCTTTAAATATATTGCAGAATAATTCCGATAATCCTCGGTAAGACTCTGAATCCGACTAGAAATAAGTAAAGGCATATGCGTATTGAAGTTCACCCAGATCTCGGCAAAATGACAAAAAATATTATAATAATCAACATACAGACGAGCCCTGTATTGGCTAACGTGAATACTCCTTACCAGGAGTCTTATCATAACTTCATGACTGCTTCCCATAATTTGGGTTAGGCTTACAATCAGTTTCATCCACAGACGACCGTCTCAGATCATCGCCATTTAGCATCTCTTCATAACGTAACTGTTAATTGTCAACAACAACCAGCGCACCCGTTGCGCTTTTGTGTTCAACATAGTGTAGGATAGCGCGTAAATAATTAATCATATATATCTTCTTAGATGTGCTCAACATTTAAATTACACGCGCGAAAAAGGACTTAACAGTGATAGTGTAAGAGAAAGGACAGTCTCTGGATTGAGTAATTTCTCTAATCCAGCCTATCTGTACGACTATATTTAAATCAGACGCACTTTCTCTCCTTGTACAAAATACAAGTTACACTGCACCCACATGCACACAATTCTGTGACAAATACGCACAAACGTGAAAACAAACTATGAATAACAGATAGGGTAGGCCGTTGACCAACACAATAACTTAAGGTTTATTAAGTTTATTATCACTAGAACTTTACAACATAAATCATACACATCAATAGATCATGGTTTACGGACAAAAAATGAAAATTAATCAAATAGGTTCTCCCCTCTGGTAAAGGAATAGAAAAGAAGATCCCTACAGAGGTTAATTAACCCAAAAGATCAAAAGTTAACAATAAGTGTATGGAATAGTCAGTAAAGAAAACATAGAAGAAGTTCCCAATTAATCCATCCCGTAAATACTCAGGTAAGTGAGAATTAAAAAAAAAGAAAAATATTTGTATGATAGTGGTAACAACAGAAAATTATGTTACTCTCTTACAGTTCATTCAATCCTTCATACTGTGGCCACATTCATATTCGCTTACCCAATAGTTGTCGCAGGCATTCCGTGGAAATAAACACTAATAAGTAATAAGACTATTCAGTGTCATATTAATTTTTGCCAAATCCAGCCCCAGACTAGCCGTAGTTGCTGACTGCAAATTTCACGGTAGTCGCTGGAGTTGGTGATTTAATTGTTTTCCTGGATAAATACTGTATCTCTGCCTTCAGTTGGTTGGAGTAAGGTTCATACGTGGTGATCGCCGACATAGGAGGAATAATACATATATATTTCCTGTGTTGTCTAGCCTCTGGTTGCTGAGACACTATGTTAAATTACACAAATGTTGCTGACAATATATTTTGCCACAGCTGGCTGATGAGATTTATATAGGTAAAATCTGGTATAGTGCTGGTCCAGTTAACATTTACAATTATTGTTCTAGTTTGGTCTCTCTCATAAAATGAAGAAAATAGACCGCACAGGTCATAGCCCGAAGACTCAACAATATTATAAAGTTTCTGGTTGCTTATGCACTTATAAGACCAATGGACCATACGACCATAGTTAATAAGATATAAGTTCATATGACCATAATTTCATATGACCCTAAGACTACTAGTTTGCTGGGTTTTTGGATCAGCCTAGATTTTAGGAAAGAAATATAAACATTTAACCAAAATATCAATATTATATCTAACACGTATTAAGGTAAGACCTCTTTAACCAGTAACTACGTTATTAAATTAGATTATAAACCACAAATGTCTAGCTTATCCTATCGCTTTTAACGCGTGATATGAACACTAGTCATTTATAAAATTACCCAAAATGGATATAAGTAAATATTATATATCGCCAGTAGCCAGTTATTTAATGTATGTACTAGTCAATTATAGCACCTCTTTCTGGGGAATAGCGAGTAATTAAATTTACTTTACAGCTGGAAAAATTTAGCTATATGTTATTTAATACGCTATTCAATTTAACACAGAAAATCCCAGTGAAATATTATGAAAAACTTTTAACACACTAAATCACTTAACGGCTAGTATATAAATTACCGCAAACAGAAAAATATGGAAACAACTCCACGAATCTAAGCATTCACTTTGTACGAAAAACTCTTAGGATATCGAGCTAGTTATTTCAGAAAATTCTCTGAGCAACTGATAATGACTTTTGGGGAGACGGATATATATCCATAGATGCCGTTCTTTTGCTCCTTAATGCAAAAGTCGCACATACGGCCAGGGCCGGGCACATCTACGGTTCGATTCCTGAATGAAAGGTTTTTTTCTTCACCTCTGCCGACCGACAACCTCTGGCTTGTCTTTGATTATCCCCGCCTGCAGAATATCAGCTACGTAAGTTAATTCCCCTGAAAATGTAACAATCCAAGGTACGTCTCAGACTTATCGCCCTTGATTCTTTAAAGAAACTGTTAGCGCCTGGCCTCTGCCCGCGTGTTTCCCTGATCAAAGAACGATTACGCCGTGCTGCGCACTTCGCTCTGTTCCACCGTGCTTAATTGCCAGACGGCTTGCGTGTTAATTGCGATAGTGAATCAGGCGTTCGTGTAGCAAATAAATATAACCCTAGATTGGGAGAGAAAGTGGACGGTCACTGCTGCACTATTTCCATATGTGACAGCCCCCCCCCCCCCCCCCCCGGAGAGATCAGATGGGGCACAGGATATTGCACATGAGGCCTCCCTAGTTGTTTTGGGAAGATGGGTAAAAGTTATATTAATGTGAAGAAAGGCGTGTAAGAAAAGGTTAAAGTGAGGCCTAAGCCAAATTGTCCTGCTCGTCTCGTATGGTTGAAGACTTGGCCACCATTAAAGATGGCTCTCTCGCAGGAAGGCTGCGCCAAAACTGTCGATGTCCGCTTGCAGTTGTGGTTTCCTTAAGCAACTTGCTGTATATGACGAGGTTCTCAGCGCCATTCACAGCCTCCCCTCCAGTCGCCTCATATGATATACCCGAAGGAGTAAGAGACTTATTCTTTCTTTGTCTCCTCAAAATTCCCGGTAAACCATACCATTACACGGCACCTCCCCCCCCCCCCTTTTCCCCATAAAAAATGTAATCCCATAACAGATACTGCCGTAGAGGAGCAAAGTGTTACGAAATTGGCCATACTAAGTCTCGGCTTTATGAGCTCTGGTGACATGTTTCCTTCTTCGTCACATTTGCCTTCCCTAACTCAAGAGCAGAGACACGTACACATTTATAGCTGGGTAGACCGGAGCGTGATGCTACCTGGTTTCAAACCTTCTACCTTTGCCTCGAAGTGCCAGCAATCTAATAAGTAGCGTACTAAGGGTAGGGTGGGGGGGAGGTGCGAGGGGTGTGGTCCGTCCCGTGCGACAATCAGGAGCGGGGTGCCATCGGGCGCTAATAAGAATGTACTGTACAGTTTAAAATATTTACTTGCGCGCATACTATATGTTTGTGTGTGTTTTATTAATGGGAAGAGGGGGCGCCAAAAGTATGAAAGGGGGTGCCAAATACTTTCAACGCTCCCAACTCAAACCACTGTGACTCGACGCTCAAGCCCCCTGTTACTTTTCCCTAAATTAACTATCACGTGATGAACACGCGATTAAACGAGACACAGATAAATACAACAAAATAATACGGTAAGCCGACACCAATGGAATGATCACATTACTCAACAATGTGAAGTATTCGCCGTATTAGTTACTGTTGCTTGTATTAGTTACTGTTAAATGGTGTGATATTATGTACTGTTTTTTTTTTTAAATTGAAAATTGAGTAACAGCCGGCGAAAAAAACAAAAAAAAACAAAACTACAAACAAAAAACACACGCCAAATAACGCATTTTTTTTTTTAGCAGTATGACTTTTCCTGTTCCTTTGAGAACATTCTTGTTGGATTTTCTGTGTGTCTGGCTGTTCAAATTATGTCCAAGTAGTTCACGAGGGGTTGCTGATGATGCATATCATAAGAGACGAGTAATATGAGGTTGAGTATGGGTATGGCAACCTCAGCATGTGTCACGGAAATGCCTCCCCTGCTTTGCAGTAGTGGTCCAACAGTGGCCAAAACTCAAGAGTATCTAATATGGGTCTTCAAAGGTGTCTACCTTCGCACAAGATTACTCTTGGCAGAGTTGGAGATAGCAGGATAATGATGCTTCTATCTCAAGGATGTGTTCAAAAGATATTTCAGAATTCAAGAACAATGCTGCGTTGGGCAGGGCAATTGTTAACTTATATCTGATCCGCCGCTTTTTATGAAGAATTAAGCAATTATTAATTTCAGCTCGTTCAAGCCCCCACCCTGATTTACTCAGTGAAATTTTTCTTATTATGGTATAGCTCTGTTTAGATTGTATTTAGTAAATTGACTGAAACAAACATGCAGTACATTGAAAATGACTAAATGGACGTTAAATTTGCATATTTACAAAGAACAGATTTAATAATCATTTAGGTGTTAACAAAATTTTTTAAAAATGACTAATTATTTATCAGAAAAATTATTATCGCTGTTGTGATGTACTGGTACTTTGTAAAGGAGATCACTTGGCAGCTTTTATGTGTTACCTAGCTTTCAGTGACGGTTCTGCTCTTTCTGATGGTTTGGTTCTTGGTAGGCCGGGTTGCTGATCACGCTCGTCACTGGTCAAGGTTGTAGGGCACAGCACGTTCCCATAAGCGTCTACAAAGTTGGTCCCTCGTCTTAAAGCCCCTTTTGATAATGGTATGTAGCTTCGACTACAGGACACTTTTACCCTTCTTGTTCCAGAGATAGTACCCATAGCTGGTACCACGAAGCCAATCTTGGCTCACAGACTTTTTGCTCAGAGAAGTAGGTTAAGGCACTAGCCGATTCCTTTCACATGTGTTTTTGGGGGTCGTTACTTTAACAATAAGTTCCCACTTTGACTCAGTGTTTTCAGTTGCTCAGATCCCGGTTTTCCTTATTAAAATGATAGAGTTTTCCTGGGCTGTTTAAGTCCTTCAAAATGCTCCAGCAACGTCCGGTCTGTTAAATACCATTCTGATTCTAACTCTGGCAGTCTGGTGGTCGTCTTGACAAGCGATTCTCACAGTGAACTAGACTTGCAAAAAATGTCAGATTATATTGCAAGTTTTCGTCCCCCGCCTTGTTTGTCACAATTTTAGGCAGCGCCCAATCATGGATTTGGTTGTTGCTCTTGTCGAATGCCAGCCAATCGTTTCAAAAGCTACATATATTTAGGTGGGGTAATTCAAATTTTTTTCCGCCTGAAATTCTGTGCGTGATGCAAAAGGTCACGTCTCCCATATATGTAAGTGACACGTCCGTAATATCTCTCAGCAATGTGTTTCAGATGTAACATCTTACTTTTATCTAAAGTAATCTGTTCATAAAAGTCGGACACGAAACGATTAGGTCATTCAAGTCTGTCCAAAATGTGACGCACAAACAAGTAATCTCTTTATTCGTCGCTTGCGCACACAAAATCCGTCTGCGGGAGAGTAATTTTATCGCCAGGCACGGCCCGAGCAAACAAAACCATGCGAAAACTGACCAGGCTCATATGGGTTTTACCTGCGTTAATCCCCGCAAAGCTGTGAAGCGCAGAGCGAATGTGATAAATTATCACAGAAAGGAGTGTCAAATGGTTGTAAATACCAAATATCTGTTTGATAAGAGATAATTAAATGTGTCGATCCCCAGGAAATCTCAGGTAATCAGTACGTACTACAAATTTAACTGATTACTGCCGTAGCGAACAAGAGAGTGACCCAAAGTTATGTGACACCATGTAAAATAAATCGCCACACAAACCACTGCTGCTAGAGCATATGGGTGCGAGTTGCCTGTAAGGGGGGGGGGGGGGCTCGCATTTCTTGCTGCATATTCCATAATAAAGCGTTCACCAGAATATGAGTCATTTTCCCCAAATGCAGTCCCCCCCCCCCCCCCCACCCCCCCCTTCCACCGCATGAAGAATCCACCAGAACATTAATGTATTCTTTCAGCGGGGGTTTCTGTAGCCATTGGTTTTAATGATAAGATTATCAGCCCCATGCATAAATTCCTATGAACCACCTCATACGACATGCTTGAGTGAGTAGGATTTGTCTCCTTGAACTACCTGGGGAAAAAAATATGGTAAGGCAATGAACTCTTGGGTTACAGAACGAAGGAAGGGTTGAGAAAGACGGCACCTGGACATTGATATGGTAAGTAAAGATATGATCTCACCACGAAAATAATCACCGTAATTAAGTATTGATTCTAGCCGTCAACAGACAAGTGTCAGTGTAACAAAAGACGCTCACGATGCATAGGACACACAATGAGGAAACCTGTTGATAGTATTACAAGACAGTCTTTGTTTTGGAATCCTCCTGGTAAAAGAGGTAGAAAGAGATCCAAAAACACACGGAGAAAAGAACTGGAGAGAGATATAAAAGAGAAGAGGAAGACAAAGAAAGACCTTGAGCTGATGAGTTTGTTGAAGGCTTATGTTCGGGATGCCCGGTTCAACCCCAAATGGGTTAGAATACTACGTACCCTAATTATAACCCATATGGGGTTAAGCCAGGTTCTCGTGCACACGACAAACGCCGGTTGTCAAGTGCATGGTCCAAAAACCAAACTAAAATTCTTGGGAAGGTCATGCGTAACGAGTGAATAATAAAAGGAAAGGAAAAAAGATCCCGTTACACGCCCATTGAGGCATATTGGGAATATGGTGTTAGGCCCATATTTTCTTGACCATCGGCACACTAGGGGTGATGTGGTCAGCATCACGCCGGCTGCCTTAACCTTCCCAGAGTTGTTCTGGTACCCAGTTGGGGCTGGGTCGACCCAGGAGCCGTTTGCGGCCTAAAAATAATCCCACTTCATCTGGGGATCGAACCATAGACCACTGAGCGAGGAAGCCAGTGCACTAACCACTATGCTACCGCGGCTACCGTGAATAATCCTTAACATTATTATGACTGTCATTTTTTGTAGCTATCGTTGTATCTATTCACACAAGCTCAAATATCTCGGTTGCTTTTAAAAAGCTTGACAGTATTATCTACAGGAAAGTAAATACGGGACAAATTCGCCAAACACCGTGGACTTGTGGGACAAAAAGTTCATCGTCAAAGGACAGACAAGCATGAATATAAGAAAATGAAGGAACTCAGTGGCGGCTTTCTTTAATGTGCTGTTGAGCTGCAGCACTCCCTGATAAAAAAAAAAAAAGGACTGCATATTGTCTATAATAATAATAATAATAATAATAATAAATTCTTTAAGCACCAAACACGGCGCATAAGGCAGAAACCAGTGCTCTCCAGGTTGTACGTTGTGACGCCATTCCTCTTAGCTCTTGCACATTATTTAGGCCCAACGTTCTTCCTTCTCTTATTATTGTTCTTCTGAGTGTTTCTTTTGGTCTTCCTTTTTTCCTCTTACCCTCAGGAACCCAAGTGAGCGCCTGTAGTGGTATTCTGTGGTTTTGCATTCGTAGGACATGACCGATATATGACCATCGTCTTTTCCTTATATAGTCGGAGACATATTTCTGCCTAGAGTCTTCTCTTATTTGTCGATTAGTCTTGAATTCTTTCCAACTGATGTTCATGAGTTTTCTAAGACATTTGTTCTCGAATGTATTCAGCTTGTTCTCCAATGATTTTGTTATTTTCCAACTCTCACAGCCGTATGTTAACACTGAGATAACATTTGAATTAAACAGACGAAGCTTGGTATGTATATTCAATGATCGTAATTTCCAAATGTTAGATAATCTATTGAAGGCGCTAGCTGCCAAAGCAATTCTAGTATGAATTTCTCTTGTTGTGTCACCATCCTGAGTCATTTTACTGCCTAAATAATTGAAACTTTCAACTTTCTGTAGTTTTTCCCCGTTCAAGATGATATCAAAGGTCTCATTAGAAAAGTTCATAGCTTTAGTTTTAGAGGCATTTATTTGGAGACCTATTTTAACCGAGAGATGACACAAATTATTTATTGCTTCTTGGGATTGTCTTGGTGTTGAACTTAAGAATGCTACATCATCTGCGAAATCCAGGTCCCCCCGGAATTTTCCATTTGTCCATTTTATACCCAATTGTTCATTGTGGGTATAGTTTCTCATAACCCAATCAATAGCTATTCCAAAAAGTAGTGGTGACATAATACAGCCTTGTTTCACCCCTGTTTCTACTGTAAACTATTCTGTATTCCCTTTATTTGTCTATACTACATTATAATACATAATCCGGACAGACCAAAAAATACAAAAAATTGAGTTTACATCGGAAGGGTTAAATAAATAAAATAAAAAAAAATTAACACCGTATCGTGGCAAGTGCTGCATACGAAGACAGCTCAAGTGACCTTGACCTCTTATAAGCGAATGCTTGTTATACACACAGCAAAGAGGCCAGCTGATTGGTTTGAATTTTGTAACTTGAGCTGCTTCGGAAAACAACTCAAGTGGAAATTATCTCTAATTAAAGGGAAGTTACAAATGACAATTTTAAACACGAGAAATAGCAGCATACATATATCTGTGTATAGTATAAGTAAATAAATTAAGGGGCTGCTGTAAAACTGGTAAGGAATATAAGTTTATAAACTAATAAAACGGTATTGAATCAGTTTTACAAATAACAGTTCACATGAGACAACGGACGTTTCGGGTTTTACTCTTCGTCAGCCACAAGCAGGTGACAAAGACAAGAATTACATATAGTAATAGGTACTACAAAAACATACAATGATAAGAAACAATACAAAATGAGCGATACAAGCAGATGGAAAAACTTGTTACTTTTAGTTTGAGCTGACAATGTTCAGAGTATGGCGCTAAAGTAATGTCTTCCATCTGCGCTCGTCGTAACTCTGCTTTACTACACAGAAATGTCGAGTTGAGGTACGAGTTATCCAACTTTGGTTGTTGTTTACTCTGCTCAGACTCTTTCTTCGTAGTTTCATCCTTCTGGTATCCGGGCTATAGCTAACAGAGCAATCTCGCACTGTCGAACTGTCGAACATCATGTCGCAAGCCTGGCCAGAAGCAATTCAGGGAAATATGCCTTACCAGGGCATATGAATCTTTAACGGGATGGGGCATGGTTAAATGCATTTCCTGTGTAAGCCGGGTGCAAAAGGGGAGTGGGACAGCTAACTACCTCTTATTCCACACCCGTCTATATACCAAACCTTTCTCCCTGTAATATGCTCCCTGGGGAGTATGGGAGTAATTTCCATACAACTTGGAAAAGCAAGGCCTTAGGGTTTGATCGGCCCTTTGTGCCTATTTCAGCTCTGAAATATTTAGGCTGTGTAAAAATGACAACTCAGGGGCCGCTGAGGCGTGTCCTGGGTTCTCTATCTTTTGTGTCGGCCTGGAGTCACCTGAGGGATCTCCAAGGAACACATATGTCCTCCCTAAAATGAGAGGATAGACTAACTCGTCTACCACAGCGGCGTTGGTTTTGCCCCGGACATATCGGGTGGAAACATCAATTTTCGCGACCGGAAGTAGCATAGGCTTTATACTCTTCCGAGGCCCTGTATTTCTACAGTTTCACCAGTGTATTGGTGGGCCTTCACCAAAGATGGACAAACTAAAGCTGAATATTTTAAGCCCAAATCATACAGGCACCGTATGGTTTGGTTGTCAACGGTTACTTGCTCAGTAATAGAAGGGTAACTAGGATTTTGTTCATATGCCTGGGGTCATGTTTCCCTATCGGCCCCCTGATCAGGCAAGCGACATTATCAGGGCCGGATTTCGGCCTCTTACAATCCGATGTGAAATGCGTGTCAGTTTTGCACGATTTACAATATCGTCGTCCAGTTCTCTTGGGCTTAATTGCTCGGTTTCTGCCTCTGGTGATCTCCTGGTTGTTGTTGCTGTTTGTGGGCTGTTTTGGGTGTTGTGTTGTTCTTACTTTTGGAGCTTTCATCTGGGTTATCCTTCTGTTTGGGGTGACTATCGTGGTGGCTGCTCTTAGGCGGATTCACTTCCGACTGGGCGCTCTGGTACCTATCAGTAAATAATACAACCTGCTCAAGAGTTTTGGCCCCATGCTCAGCCAGGAACCTTCTCATGTCAGCGGTGAGCGAGTCTTTGAACTGCTCCACGAGAATTATCTCCTTCAGCCCTTCAAAAGATTTATCAAAGGTGCTGAGAGATCCCCACTTCTCCACGTACGTTTCTAATCGTGTAGCAAACTGTCGAAAATATTCATCTTTCTGTCTTTTCGCCTCACGGAATTTACCACGAAAAGTCTCTGCATTAAGCATGAAACGCTGAAGCAGAGCTTTCTTCAACATATCGTAGTTGTTCTGTTCTTCCGTGGGCATCTTGAGAAACACATCATAAGCAGATCTCCTCAGACTCTGGCAAAGCTTCATGTTGTATCGCTCCCTCTCCAAGCCATATGTAGCTGCTAAGGATTCAAACCTCGAGAGATGGATGTCAATTTCTTCTGAAGCCTCATGGTAGACATCTAGTTAGAAGGATATTGCACTAGGTGCCACCACCTGAGTGGTGCTTCCTCCCTCGCTATTTTGAGGACTGCCAGACCCGCCATTGTCAGAACTAGAATCCACTCCTCTTCCTCCGAGTTCCAATTCCTTCATTCTAAAAGCGTGGGCTCTGTCGGCCTCCTTTTCTTGGAATGCTCTCTCCTGTTCCTCTTCCGCTCTTGCAGCCTGTTCCTTCTTTTCTTGGAATGCCCTCTCCTGTATCCTTTTCCGCTCTTTTGGCCTGTTCCTTCTTTTCTTGAAATGCCCTCTCGGCCTGTTCCTTCTTTTCTTGGAATGCCCTCTCTTTTTCTCTCTCTGCGGCTTCGTGTTCATCTTTGGCTTTTTCGTGCTCTCTGGTCAGTGTTCTTTCCTGGCGTTCCACGGCTTTTTCTGCCTCCATCCTATCTTTTTCCTCTTTTTCTTTTTCTTTCTGTTCTCTCACCGAAGTAAGCACGAAGTCAGAAAGTTCTTTGCCTGAAAACCCGAGTTCGCGGCCTAGATTAAGGTAAAAGGCATGGAGGTTCTGGGACTCTGCCATTCTGAGCAAAAAGTCTGTTTACAAAGCTACACAAGATTACAACAGCAATTTAACTAGAAAATCACAAATGTACAACACTGATTAGCAGCACCAAGTGAACTTCTTATTTCTGTAACTGTAACTTTAGTTTACAAGAAATTTTGTTTCTTTCAATTATTCAATTATTCTTTACAAAGTTATTTTTACTGTTATTTACACATACAATGAATACTCAGTCTTACTTAACACACTCTCTTGACACTATTATTTCAGTCAATCTGAAATTTATGCCAGTCGTCTAGGGAATTACTAGACAGGTTCTTTAATCCGGGACGAGGACTTCACGACAACGAGGTCCGCAATTGTGACGGTATTGCCTCCCCTGCTTTTCAGTAGTGGTCCAACAGTGGCCAAAACCCAAGAGTATCTATTATAGGCTTCAATGTATTCTATCTTTACACAAGATTACTCTTGGCAGAAATGTATATAGAAGAGTAGTAAAGCTTCTATCACATGGGAGTCTTCACAAGATATTCAGATAAGCGAAAACAAAGCTGGCTGTCGCTGAGCACGTTAATTCTGTAATCTGCCGACACCTTTTATGAAGAATCTAGCAATGGTGTATTCTAGATCGTTAAGCCCCCACCGCAGATTTAATCAGTGGAATTATTATTATAGTATATATAGCTCTGTTTAGAGTGTGTGTTTAGTAACTTTGACTAAGACAAACATATAGTACATTTAAAAGGATTGAATCGAAGTTAAATTTGTAACATTACAAATAACAAAATTTAATAATCACTTTAAGTTTAACAGTTTAAAAAAAATAATTTGAATAGTTATGAAAAGGATTTCATCACTTGAATGGGAATTTAACTGAAAAAAGGAGGTCACTTTTGGCAGCGGATATATTCACTTAGCTGCCAGTGGTAGTTTCTTCTCCCACTGGGTTAGTTCCTTTCACTCTGCTCTAGCTGGTCTCTGGTCAAAGTTCAGTCGCCGCACGTTCCCAGAACGTCAAGGAGTAACGGTCAAGTTGGTTCTGCGTCTGTCTATAAGACCCTCTTATGATGGCGTCTCGTACAAAGTCAGTCCACTTCTACCTTCACTTGGTTCCAGAGATAGTACTTTCTGCTGGTACCACCAATAAGCCAATCTTAGCTACAGACGTTTTTTGCTCAGAGGAATAAAAGAGACGAATCGTTCTCTTACACGCGTCTGGGATGTCTTTAATTTTGACCATAAATTCCCCCTCTGACTCCGTGTTTCTTCAGTTTCCTAGTCCTGGTGTTCCTTATTTAAATGTAGAGATTTCTTGTGCTTTTTTTAAAGTCTTATTTGGGTCTCCAATAAAAGGTCCGGTTAACAAAAAGGAATTATGAAGCTAGTCTTCACTCTGGCGAGGTCTGATGTTGTCTTGGCGAGCGGGAAATTCACATTGAAATAAAACTGCAAAAATGGTCAGCCTATATTCCTGTTGTCCCAAGCGTTGGTGTTATGAATCTAATCAGAAAGATCCAATCATTTCAAATCATGCAGATAGGGTGTGATATTTCAAAATAGTCCCACGTGAAATAAGGTGCGTGTCTGCAAAGGTCACGTATTACCATATATGGACATCTGATGCCTTGCATACACTCTCACAAACACATTTGTAGACTCGTATTTTCTAAAATGTAATAAATCCATGATTACTTTTAACCAAGTGACCGGAAGCGATTATATCACACTTGTCTACCCACATGTGTCACACAGACAGTAATCTCGTTATCTGTCGTATGAGTACGCAAACTCTGTGTCTTATCAGTGATTAAGCTGAAGCGCTGGCCGATGTACGTGTTAATCTGCCGCGTATAACCAACAAATCTGGGTAGCGCCAAGCAAATGTGACGTATTATATCAGTCGCTCCTTGCAAAATTGGTATTTATCACCTACAGGGTGCTATGATAAAATTAAATTTCTGCTACTTAGCAGAGAAATAAAGAAAGAAAGAAAAGGGCGTTAATTGACAGCACATAATAAACATCAGTACCACACATGTACCGATACTGCCGGAGAGAACCAAAGATCGCTAAGAGGTCGTCCATTTTGAAACACCATGGACAGCTAAATAGAGCAATGGTATTTGTATACCATGGACAGCTAAAAGGAGTAATGCTATTTGAATACCTTCTTCTTCTTTAATCCATAGCCGCCGACCGTCAAAGCAGTCAGTGGCCTGGTAGCATCTTGTAGGGCATCAACAAATTGATTCCACTTTGTTCGGTCGGCGGCCATCCTTCGTACAGTGCCCCAACTCTGGTTCATTCTTTGCATCTCGGCTTCCACAGTTCTCCCCCAGGTTGTTTTTGGTCGGCCTCTCTTTCGCTTTCCTTCGGGGGTCCATATCATAGCAGTTCTTGTAATGGTATCAGGGTCCCTTCTGAGGATGTGGCCAACCCAACTCCAGCGTCTGCCAGCTATGATCGTGTGCATATCCTCCTGGTTACTCAGAATAAGCAGTTCTTGGTTGCTGATGGTATTCGGCCAAAAGATTTGGAGAATTTTCCTTAGGCAGATTGTGTTGAAGGAGGACAATTTCGACATGTCCTTCTCTGTTACTCTCCAGCATTCCGCACCATAGAGAAGCACAGAAAGTACACAGCTCTCATACAGTCTTAATTTGGTGTTTATGCTGTACTGGGAGGACTTTCATATGTTGTTGAGACTAGCAAAGGCTGCTCTCGCCTTATTCATTTTGTTGTTAATGTCCTTGCTTGTTCCGCCGTCTGGTGTTACTATGCGTCCTAGTGTTATGATTAAAATTCATAACGATTGTGTCGGTATAATTAGGTAGCTCGACAGGGCTCCCTGTTTGTTTATTTTATACGGAGTCATTTATTAATACAGGAAGTGACGTCATGCCGATATGGTTTATTTGGCAGACGTGAAACTAAAACTGCAGAAGTGAGGAGATTGTCTGCAAGCCTTCTACCATTGTGTGTCATGGCGAGTGAACGCATGTGTTTGAGCTCCTGAATATATATATTGTACATCCCTATGTTATTCCATCACTAATACATCAAGATCTTCTGTCAGGTGTATCTAGTTATCTTCACATAAAGGGAGTATGGCTTCTCAATGTCGAGTGTGAAAAAATATTTTTTTAAGTGGAAAATGAAAAGGACAGCGTTCCAGACATGAACGGACTGCATAAAGTTATATCGACGACTGCATATAATATGCCATTTGTATATTGAACTGAAATATATTCAATTTGGAGCAGCGTGAAGTTTTAATAAAAATGTATACTGTCCACTTCGTCCATTGTGACTCAAATAAGGGTGATTGATGTTGGCTTGTTTCGGTGTCTGATACGTTTGCTACCCTAGAAGTGAACTTGGGCTACAGGAACCATCCTGTTACTAAATATTAACATTATCAAGATAAAAGACACGTAACACCTACGTAAGTAAATGTGTCGGGCGGTTCTAACTTCTGGTTCCTTATTGTTATTGGATCAGGATTGCCCACATTGAGTGTCATGACCTCTGTCTTCTTCCGATTGATGTTCAGACCAACCTGCTGGCTTTACTTATTCAGTCTATCGGTTTTTTCTTGGATGTGTTGATGTGAATGTGCGAGTAGTGCAATGTCCTCTGCAAATTCCAGGTCTTCCAGTGTAGAAAACGTTGTCCATCTGTCGTAAATTTATTTTGAGAGAAAAGAGTCGTAGAAATAGTGGTCCGGTTTAGAGTGGAAAATGATGATGGAAAGCTCAGTGATAGAAAATGTAGAGATTTAATAGTTACTTCACAGCGTGCTGGAGGAGAGTAAAGACAGACTTATTTACGACAAATCGTGTCTCTCAATCTTCTCTTTCACTCTCCTGGTCAAACAATTATTTGCCAGTTTTCCAGACTCGCATCTGCGCGCTCACCGATTCGGTGTTTTCAAACACACACACGACGTTGATACAAACTATATTAAACGAATAGGGGAAATGTTGGGCTTTGGGTATATCCAACACACAGAACTAAATGAGTTTATGTGATTTTATTCACTTTAAACATCAATCACTAAAAATATCAGATATTACATAAATTATCATAAGTACACAAATGCAAATAACAAGTTTGGAAGGGGTGAAGAAGATTGGTATCGACTAAGCCCTTCCCGCTTATTAGACAAAGACAAACCCAGTCCAAAGATAGATAATATCAGGAACACGGGTACGTTAACCTAACAGTAAAGTTAATTACTCTGAAAGAGGTGTTACCAAGTTAGGTATAGGTGATAGAAAAAAAACCTGTTCTTCCCAGCTGTTCTTCCCTTTACTAAGCAAATGGAAAGGAGGTGGTTTTAAACAGAGTTAACAAATTATCAACTATCCCACTTAAAGGAACAATGTAGGGTATACAGAAAAGATATATGTTACCAGGTAAGCAAGTTAACAAAATGGTCACACAAAAGAATTAATTTCCTGTCATTCATACACGCGCTAGCAAAGGCCTTCACTCATCTTGCTCTCACTTACCGATTGTGAAAAAATCTTGCACTCCATAGAATAACACAACAGCAGTTACACCTCAACTAAATGTATGAGTGTTTGTTCAAGTTCTAGCCCCAGATTATCGGGTAGGCGGTCAGCACATAAAAGGGTCCCGTAATCGCTGGAAAATGAATCTGTAGTTGTGTCTCTTTTCTTAATAACAGTTTCTATGGGAGGGCACGGTCTCTGATACCGGGGTGAGGATGGTGTGGTCTATTTGACTATGCCGCGGATAATAAAATTCTTACGCGTGCTGGTACACTTTATCCGTGAGGTATGGTTTAAGTCCAGTGAGAAAACTAGTCACATCACTGTTCAGGAAATTATGAATTATCTCTCTGTGTCAGTAAACTAACAAAGCTCGGGCCAGTGTTCTTCTTCCCGTTACGACTTAAGTTGTTTGATGGTGCGTTAAATTTGTCTTTGGGTGTGCTTTCTTTGCTATAAGTTAGATAGCGGAATTCCAAACATAGAATCGCCTCAAAGATTAAAAATTTACACAGTCTCAACAAGTTCTGCGTCAGGGGAACTCTACACACTGTTTATGCTTTGCTTTGCTTAGATTGATTTCTTTATTGCTTTCTTAATGCTGGGATCGCACAGGTTACGATCACTCTGTATGAAAGAAAAAAAAAGACATGTAATATACCGAAAACAAATAACCTTCTAAAGCGCGATGAATTTCCCGTTAAGCCTATAATACACTCGAGTATTTAATTATGTATTTAATAAACACTGCGCGAATTCTAGTGGTTAAAAACACACATCTATAAAACTAGGACTTAACTGAATTTATTAATTATAAATTCCTTCGCGACTTTAAAAGTTAATTTAAGCATCTATTATCTTTTGAAATAATATAATAGATAGATCATTATATTTAAAACTGGAACTCTTGAGATGGTTTAATTAAATAGATTTAAATTAACACAAAATCCCTTTAAATAGAATGACTGAACTAGACCACTGATCACTTTACACAATATATATTACCGCTTTGCACAGAAATAGAAATCACTGCAAATATATATAAAATCCAGGGGAAAATCTATAACAAGATTTCAATAAAGCTAGTGCTTCTGTAAAGGTCTGGCCAGCGAGTGATAACGTGTCTAGTTCTACATGGTCTATTTAGCTAAAATGGAATGTAAGTTGAGTGGGACATGATAAACTTGACAACTTATTTGATCTCACGAACTTTTGGGGATCTGACCGCCAAATCAAGAGAAGAAGCCGCCCCCTGGTCTTCGTATCCGCTCGCTGCTGCCCGTTTCGCTTTCCCCCGTTCGCTCGGTTCCTCGATTGACACCGAGACGCGAAATTAGCGGCAAGCAACTGCGTCTCGTATCAGGGAAAACTACTGTCTTTGATAGCGCCGATAGTCTCCCCTAAGATCCCTCGGTCTGTCTCTTTGATCTCGTCGCTGTATCCTACATGAGTCCCGGTGGAATGCGTTCTGGCAAACGAAAAGTTACAACAAATGTTCAGGGGTTCTAATGTTATGAAAAGCTAAAGGTCCCTTTAAATCATCCATCATATCAGGGAAAATTCACTTGTCAAACTAGACGTACGTCACAATCGTCCCCACTTTTAGACATGAAACCATTTTTCATGTTTTCATTTTTGACAATGGAGGTGACCTGATTGGTGATTTTAGGATGAGTGGTATCTTCAGTTTGCTCTTCTTCCTCTGTAGACCAGTTTCTACTCAGAAAATCAGCCCCGACATTCTGTCTTCCCGGAATATATTCCACTTTGAAAGAATAGACGCTTAGAAGGAGGGCCCAACGCATGATCCTAGCGTTAAATTCTTTATTGGCACCAAGAAATGCTAACGGAGCGTGGTCTGTTTGCACCGTGAAAGATGTACCATAAAGAAACTCATGATGGCGTCTGATACCGTCAATCAGAGCAAGACATTCCCTTTCAACTACGCTGTAGTTCCGTTCCGCTTTATTTAATTTCCGACTGCCATAGGCAACTGGAAATAGCATGTTCAGGTCACTGTCATCGGCTTGAAGCAGTGTTGACCCGATGCCCTGACCTGACGCGTCGACTCTCAGTACAAAAGGTTTCTTGAGGTCAGGCAACCTCAAAATGGGGTATGCAGACAACTGTCCTTTCAAAGTGCTATACGCGTGTTCGCACTTTTGATCCCATATGACCTTATCAGGACAACCTTTCTTTGTGAGGTCAGTCAGAGGTGCCGTCAGTCCGTTGAAGTTCTGGATGTACTTCTGATAGTATGCACATAGCGATATGAAGGAACGTACGTCTTTCTTCGTTCGGGGTCTTTTTGCTGCCACTATTTTCTCCACGTTCTTCTTAATAGGCCAACTGCATCCGTGAGAAATAGTGTGCCCCAGGAAGTCTAACTGTTCAAACCCGATGAGACATTTGCTAGGTCTGGCTGTGAGACCCGTTTCCTGTAGTCTCCTGAGGAGCATAGCAACCGTAGCAATATGTTCTTCATAGGTTTCCGATGCAATTAAGATGTCATCCATGAAATTATGGATATGGGGACTTTGCAAAGGTTCTAGAAGCTTCCTCATCATCCTGGTGAACACTCCTGGTGCGTTATGCAAACCGAACGGCATCACGTTAAATGTGTAATGTCCTTCACTAGTGCTGAAAGCTAACAAAGGTTTAATTTCCTCCTTGACTGGTATTTGATAATAACCTTTACTGAGGTCAATCTTGGAGAAGATCTTTGCTTTGCTGAGCTTGGTGAACAACTCAGAAACAGTTTGGAGAGGTTCGGGCTGGAATTCCGTTACAGCGTTTAGCAACCTGTAATCAATGCACAGCCGAACTTCCTTATTGGGCTTCTGCAACAGCACTACACTCGAGCTGTAAGGAGATGTAGACTCACTGATAATTCCTGCCTGACGCAGCTTGTCTATTTCTCCGCGAAGTGCATCAGCTTTAGCGTACGGGATGGGGTAAACTCTGGTTTGAACAGGGGTCTCGTTTGTTAATTTCATATCAAATTCAATGAGATTTGTTCGACCAGGTACATCCGTTAAGACTGCACTGTACTGTTTTAGTAGAGCCCTGGTTTCTGTTTGTTGTTCTGGTGAGAGATTGTCGCCGAACTTGACATCTTTAAAGGATTCTGTGGGTTGCAGTGGATACTCCATGCAACCATCATCATCTTCCTCGTCTTCCGTTGCTATGGCGACAGCCAGGAGATGCTCGGAGGATGGCACCGGTCTTTCCAAATATTTCTTTAGCAGATTTATGTGGAAGACCTTCTCCTTTCCTTTGATGGAGATCTTGTAGTTGGTACGTGAGATCTTTTTAAGGACGGTAAACGGTCCTTGCCATCCGATGCGAAGTTTATTGCTTCCGGTTGGAAGTAGCAATAGGACTTTCTCCCCTGGTTGTAGTTCTCTCTCTTTTGCAGCTTTGTTGTATCTTTTAGTAATTTTAGCGCGGGCTTTCTTAAGGTTGGTAGTAGCTAGATCCCATCCTAGCTTTAGCCTTTCCTTAAGCTCAGATACATACTTGCTTGCAGAGACGACTGTCTCGTCAGCCTTCTGGTCTGTCAGGGACCGAAGTAAGGCTTCTAGTGGCCCCTTAATAGGTCTGCCAAATAAAAGTGTAGCTGGCGCAAAACCCGTAGACGCTTGGGGTACCTCTCGGTAGGCGAATAAGGCAGCCGATATATATTGGTCCCAGTCTTCCGGTTTCTCCTGACCCAGCTTACGTAACATCATGGTGAGGGTACCGTTAAAACGTTCCACGAGCCCATTTCCGGCCGGATGGTAGGGACTTGTGTGGATATGTTTGGCCCTCAAGATCTTAAAGATCTCCTCCATTAACAGGCTACGGAATTGGGATCCATTGTCCGTCAAAACTTGTTGAGGGAATCCCAACCGTGTAAAAATTTGCACAAGGGCTTCTGCGACATGCTTGGAATTAGTGCATGGTAGCGGTACGGCTTCGGCCCACATAGTGCAAGTGTCAACTAAGGTCAGGATGAACCTGTTCCTTCTTTTGGTCTTTTCCAGAGGACCAATAATGTCGACAGCAACCCGTTCAAATGGAGTCCCTACTATTGGCATTTGCCCCATAGGTACTGGGGGTGTCAAGTGCTTGGGTGCTACCCGTTGGCACTGGGCGCAGGATTTCACATACCTGACAATGTCAGAGTTCATTCCTGGCCACCAATAGTGGTTTTTTATTCGCTGAATAGTGGCGTTTTGTCCCATATGTCCGCTAAAGGGAAGAGAGTGCCCCATTTCTAAGATCTGGTTTCTGTACTGCGTCGGTACTAGGAGCTGGTTATTCCCCGTGTCCGGGTTGCCCGTTCTACGATACAATACACCATCCTTAGAAAAGATGTCTCCGTTGTGTCTGGGGTCCTTAGCCATGGGCAGTTTTTTAAAGCAGGGCGCCAGAGTAGGGTCCTTTTGTTGCGCCTCCTTCAGTTCATTCGGCAACAAGTTTGGCGCAGGCTCCCTCTCCTTCTTGGCTTGCCCTCTTGTGGTTACCGCTGCCACAATCGGCTCCTTAGGTCTCCCAATGAACACATATCTACATCCCAGGATAACTGGGTAGATCGGATCATCCATTATGGCCGCTTTAATAACTCCTCTGACAAAGTCAGAGTGTATTTCTACCAGTGCGATAGGAAGCGTCCTGGGTGCATCACTCCTGAAAACTCCACTAAGTTTGACGGTTTCCTCTGTCTCCTGACCGGGTTTGACTAGGTGCCTAGCGACAATACAATCAAAACTTAATCCAGTGTCAAAAAGACAAGTAGTAGAGGTACCGTTCAAAATTACAGTTCCTCGAGTTGAGGGTCGGTCCCCCTCAGGTTGAGAATCACTGACATTGACTCTACCTTTCGAGGCTGTATGCAAACATCCAATGCGGTTTGCACCGGTTTGTTTGCCCTGATCAGACGTTCCTGGTGTAGGGGTCTTCCCTTTTCCTTGACCTTGGTGGCCGCGCTGCCACGTAGGCTTGTTGGGTTGATCAGAATTGTTGTTGGGGGGGTATCGGGTTTTGTAGAATTTCGATTTTTCCTGGGGAGGTTTCTGGGTATTGTTATCTCGTTGGTTATAATGTTGAGAGGAAGTGGAAGAATAGGATGCCTGCTCTAGATTCTGTTTTCGAGATGGCTCATCGGTGGGTTTACGTTTAGTGCTGGGAAGTTCGGCCATTGCATTGCTATAGCGTTCGGCTTTATTGAGTATGTCTTCAAGCCTGACTGCCCCCTGTTCAGCCAAAAATCTACGTGTTTCATTCGACAAAGTGGATTTTATCTGCTCCACAAGAACAAGTTCGAGGAGTCCCTCATATGAAAGAGGTAGGTCAGATAATTCAATGCACTTTGTCAGATAACCCGTGAGACGTGAAGAGAACTGGGGAAATGTTTCCGTGCTCTCTTTTCGGCTGTTTCTGAACAACTGCAGAAACTTTCGGGCAGTCATCTCAAACTGCTGTAGTAAGGCCTTTTTCAACATGTCGTAATCATGTTGATTCGGTCCCAGCTTTGTGTACACGTCATAAGCATTGCCTTTCAGTGACGTTGAAAGTTTGAGCGCCCAGCGGGTACTCTCTAACCCATAAAGATTCGCGAGTCTCTCGAATTTTTCTAGGTAGCTGTCAATTTTTTCGTTAGGGCTAGGAAAAGATTCTAAAGAAAACGACATAGCAGTTAATTGGGCAGATTGAGTACTGGAGAGGTCCATTGATTGAGACTGGGGCGAAGACGGCTCTCCGTTAGTCGAAGTAGAGGCGCCCCGACTCTCTAGAGCCTTAAGCGCCAGTTGATGCTGTCTTTCCTTGTCTCTCTCTCTCTCTCTGCGAGTTTCCATCTCTGCTTCAATTTTCTTCTGTTCCAAAAGACGTTCTTCCGCTTCTTTCTTATCTGCCCTCTCCTGGGCTTCTCTCCTCTCTGTTCTTTCTTTCTCTTCCTTCCTCTCAGCTTCGGCTCTCTGTTGCTTCGCCTTCCTCTCAGCTTCGGCTCTCTGTTGCTCCGCGTCATATATTTCCAATTCCTGGTTAATAAACGCGTTTGCAGCTTCTGCATCTAATCCTGCCTCTTTCGCTTCCAGCCTCAAGATGGACCTCATCTTTATCCTCTCTGCCATTGTTAAAGAATAAGATGAAGTATGCTTAGAGAACTAGTAAGAAGAAACGCGAAAGGGAGGAACTCTGAACCGCTACGAGAAAAAAACACAAGTACAAATTTACCTGTGTTACCTCCTACCTGTACTGTGCAAACTTATCGCTGCTATTATCTGGCAATTAAGGCTCTAAACGCAAGCGACTATGCCACTAAATGGTAAGTTACACTGGAAAAGAATCTACTTTTACTAACAGTAGAGAAAAATTTATATTAAAACAATTTAAAAGGAAAAAAAAATTTCCCCTAAATTTTAAATCTCTGACAACAAACTCCGTCCCTAAAGTCAATTATTGAGATGAGACGTTGTTAACTTAATTTTTAAAAATCAGAACAATCCGTCTTTAGCTAAGCTCAACTCTTTTTGACTTCAAAAACCTTAGTGACTGTAAAACAATCACGCAATCCCAGCAACTTTTATAAAGAAAGAAATATAATTATCTCCGCCAGAGGATAATAAAATAGCAAATATATTTGTTTATCTGTACTTTCTACTGCTGTGGAGAGAAAACAACCTGTAAATATGCTGTGTGGACAACCCAAATACTTAAAGAACGTTTGTCTAGGGGTGTAATTATTTATTTATTTCCCTAATTCACAAAGACAAATCATTCACACTCTACCTAGTTAGACCCAAACTAAATCAGACTCAAAATATCTTTAACCCGGCTATGCGATTGCCTCAAATGTAGCTCAAGATCCCAGAACCAGCCCACAAATATGTGTGCATCAAATGTATCTCAAAATTATCCCAGACGAGCCAGCCAAATATTGTCGTAAATTTATTTTGAGAGAAAAGAGTCGTAGAAATAGTGGTCCGGTTTAGAGTGGAAAATGATGATGGAAAGCTCAGTGATAGAAAATGTAGAGATTTAATAGTTACTTCACAGCGTGCTGGAGGAGAGTAAAGACAGACTTATTTACGACAAATCGTGTCTCTCAATCTTCTCTTTCACTCTCCTGGTCAAACAATTATTTGCCAGTTTTCCAGACTCGCATCTGCGCGCTCACCGATTTGGTGTTTTCAAACACACACACGACGTTGATACAAACTATATTAAACGAATAGGGGAAATGTTGGGCTTTGGGTATATCCAACACACAGAACTAAATGAGTTTATGTGATTTTATTCACTTTAAACATCAATCACTAAAAATATCAGATATTACATAAATTATCATAAGTACACAAATGCAAATAACAAGTTTGGGAGGGGTGAAGAAGATTGGTATCGACTAAGCCCTTCCCGCTTATTAGACAAAGATAAACCCAGTCCAGAGATAGATAATATCAGGAACATAGGTACGTTAACCTAACAGTGAAGTTAATTACTCTGAAAGAGGTGTTACAAAGTTAGGTATAGGTGATAGAAAAAAAAACCTGTTCTTCCCAGCTGTTCTTCCCTTTACTAAGCAAATGGAAAGGAGGTGGTTTTAAACAGAGTTAACAAATTATCAACTATCCCACTTAAAGGAACAATGTAGGGTATACAGAAAAGATATATGTTACCAGGTAAGCAAGTTAACAAAATGGTCACACAAAAGAATTAATTTCCTGTCATTCATACACGCGCTAGCAAAGGCCTTCACTCATCTTGCTCTCACTTACCGATTGTGAAAAAATCTTGCACTCCATAGAATAACACAACAGCAGTTACACCTCAACTAAATGTATGAGTGTTTGTTCAAGTTCTAGCCCCAGATTATCGGGTAGGCGGTCAGCACATAAAAGGATCCCGTAATCGCTGGAAAATGAATCTGTAGTTGTGTCTCTTTTCTTAATAACAGTTTCTATGGGAGGGCACGGTCTCTGATACCGGGGTGAGGATGGTGTGGTCTATTTGACTATGCCGCGGATAATAAAATTCTTACGCGTGCTGGTACACTTTATCCGTGAGGTATGGTTTAAGTCCAGTGAGAAAACTAGTCACATCACTGTTCAGGAAATTATGAATTATCTCTCTGTGTCAGTAAACTAACAAAGCTCGGGCCAGTGTTCTTCTTCCCGTTACGACTTAAGTTGTTTGATGGTGCGTTAAATTTGTCTTTGGGTGTGCTTTCTTTGCTATAAGTTAGATAGCGGAATTCCAAACATAGAATCGCCTCAAAGATTAAAAATTTACACAGTCTCAACAAGTTCTGCGTCAGGGGAACTCTACACACTGTTTATGCTTTGCTTTGCTTAGATTGATTTCTTTATTGCTTTCTTAATGCTGGGATCGCACAGGTTACGATCACTCTGTATGAAAGAAAAAAAAGACATGTAATATACCGAAAACAAATAACCTTCTAAAGCGCGATGAATTTCCCGTTAAGCCTATAATACACTCGAGTATTTAATTATGTATTTAATAAACACTGCGCGAATTCTAGTGGTTAAAAACACACATCTATAAAACTAGGACTTAACTGAATTTATTAATTATAAATTCCTTCGCGACTTTAAAAGTTAATTTAAGCATCTATTATCTTTTGAAATAATATAATAGATAGATCATTATATTTAAAACTGGAACTCTTGAGATGGTTTAATTAAATAGATTTAAATTAACACAAAATCCCTTTAAATAGAATGACTGAACTAGACCACTGATCACTTTACACAATATATATTACCGCTTTGCACAGAAATAGAAATCACTGCAAATATATATAAAATCCAGGGGAAAATCTATAACAAGATTTCAATAAAGCTAGTGCTTCTGTAAAGGTCTGGCCAGCGAGTGATAACGTGTCTAGTTCTACATGGTCTATTTAGCTAAAATGGAATGTAAGTTGAGTGGGACATGATAAACTTGACAACTTATTTGATCTCACGAACTTTTGGGGATCTGACCGCCAAATCAAGAGAAGAAGCCGCCCCCTGGTCTTCGTATCCGCTCGCTGCTGCCCGTTTCGCTTTCCCCCGTTCGCTCGGTTCCTCGATTGACACCGAGACGCGAAATTAGCGGCAAGCAACTGCGTCTCGTATCAGGGAAAACTACTGTCTTTGATAGCGCCGATAGTCTCCCCTAAGATCCCTCGGTCTGTCTCTTTGATCTCGTCGCTGTATCCTACATGAGTCCCGGTGGAATGCGTTCTGGCAAACGAAAAGTTACAACAAATGTTCAGGGGTTCTAATGTTATGCAAAGCTAAAGGTCCCTTTAAATCATCCATCATATCAGGGAAAATTCACTAGTCAAACTAGACGTACGTCACACCATCTAATTCCTCCTGGACTGCCCTCTGTTGTCTGGCGCATCACGCAATCAATGGCTGTCAAAAATAATGTTGTTGCTAAGGGGCATCCCTGTCGTACTCCTGTTTTCACTTCGAAAGTTAGATTACTCAATCCAACACTGCATGTTAAGTTAGAATAGAGGCGTTTTATAATGGAAACAACGCAGCTGGGAATTCCATAACCCCTCAGTATTTTCCATAGACTGTCCCTATGTATACTGTCAAAAACCTTTTCAAAATCAACAAAGTTAATGTATTGCTGTCTCTGCCATTCTGAGCATTGCTCTATGATGTTCCTGGGGGTGAACATATGATCTGCACATCTTCTGATCTTTCTAAAACCCGCTTGTTCTTTCCTCAGTTTATGGTCAACTGCTTTTGAAATTCTCTGGATGATTATCCTGCCTAGTATTTTGCTGGGAACTGAGAGGAGAGTAATTCCTCTCCAGTTGTTGCAGTCTGCAAGATCGCACTTCTTGGGCAATTTGACAATTATTCCTCTACTCCACTCTGTTGGTGCTGTCTCAGTTTCCCAGACTTGTGCAAATAGTGATTCTAATAGTAGTTCTGCTGTTAGTTCAGGGTCTGCCTTGAATAACTCAGCATTTAAGTTATCGTGGCCAGGAGCTTTTCCATTCTTTAACCCTTTGATTGCCGTCATGATTTCTTCCTTTTATATATATATATATATATATATATATATATATATATATATATATATATATATATATATATATATATATATATATATATATATATATATATATATATATATATATATATATATAAATTGTTGCCTTCCGTTGTCCAAAAGCACTTTCATCCGACTCAACGGGGTTAAAATTAACGCCAAACGGACGTTGCCTGTTGATTGTGTCAGGAGACCCATTACATAGCAGAGACACTTGTCTCCTTTCAGTTTGTGGTACAAGTTGCCAGCAGTTGACGCTACACATCAACATCAGACGGGTTTTGAAGACGCTTGACAACCCTCGTAGTTATCTCAGCCTTAATGCATGAGACGTGCTACAGCCACCAGACTTGACTATTTTAGAGAAGTACAGCCCAAGGCACCTGCGGGAATCAACAGCGGCAGAAGCAAACGCCAACCGACGCCACAATGGTAGGTAAGTACTATAACAACGCAACCAAAGAACATTTCCAAATTTTCCAAATTTTCCGCCACAGTTTAAATGATCCGATGATGATAAATATCATCGCTTCTCTTTTTTTATAAACAGCTTTATTTATTTCACATTGTTAAGCTATAAGTAATTATTAAACCTGTCTATATGTAACTGGAAAGCTATAGTTGGTTTAATCACTATCGAGTGAAGGGTATTTCTGCACCTATATGACTCTTTTTAAAAAAATACATAGTCAGATAGAGCTATTAGATTAATAGTTGCTGAATCACTTCAGCTGGGGGCTCAGAAATATGAGCGAAAATATACTACCTCACAGAAATGGCGGGAGAATAATAAGTTCATGCCAGCTTAGCCATTTCCACCACATGGAAGACGTTCGCATCCCTAAAGATATATTCTCTGGACAACTGGCAGATGGTAAAAGAACAGTCGGGCGACCGCAGCTGAGGTTCAAAGATGTGTGCAAGAGAGACGTGAAGGCATTGGACATAAACCCAGCAACCCGGGAGGATGAAGTTGTTTTGCTTACTTTTTCTTTAAAATCTCATGAGGCTCCCTTAAATAGAAGCATTATTCTTCTATTTTTACCTCTGCCAAGAGTAATCTTGAGCGAAGAAACTCTAAATTTGACCATTGTTAGACCACTACTGCGGAGCTATGGAAACAATACCGTCACAATTGGGTATTTGGTCCGTGCATACAAACCAGTTCTAATTAATTCCTTTAGACTTTACGGGCAATCAATTCAATTTTGGGAGCCGCGCTAGCGTAGTGGTTACAACACCGCTCTGGCGACCGGGTGATACAGGATCAAACCCGGGCGACGGCATTTGAGGATTTTTCGTCGACCGGGATTTGGACTGGATTAACTCGAGACCTGGCGAGGACATTTAAAGGAGTGTCGTCGACCAGGGACTGGCGGCTCCTGAGCCGACCCAGCTGCAATGGGTACCTCCGAAATCGGCGAGTATTTGCCTGAATGGCGAGGGACACCTGTCTCTGTACAAGAAATAAAGGGATACTCACGTAAAATCAATGTCAGGTTAGACATAAAAATAATAACCTGAGATTTCGCCTCGAGTATTAGCGGGCGAACGAAAAAAAAAAAAAAAAAAAAAAAAAAAAAAAAATTCAATTTTGTTTTAGGAAATTGTTAGTTTGTATGTTTAAAATTTTGATAATACTCGTACGGTGCATAATAAGAGTTGAACTATTTTAAAGAGAATAATTAAAATAACTGACAAGAACTAAATTTACTCTTAAAAATTGTAAGGTGGAAAAGATCATTGGTTGAAGCTAATTTATGTAATTTTCTGTTCTTGTATTATAATTTCAGACGGCTAGCTCATTTGTACTTAAAAGCTGCAAATTATATACTAGCTGAATTAGCGATTGCATTTTTGTGTAGCTTTGTAAACAGACTTCTTGCACAGAATAGCTGAACCCCAAAATCTCTTATCTTTTTACGTAATTTGTGGTAAAGATTTAGGATTGAGTGGGAAAGATTTGGCGGAATATGTCTGCTACTGTAAAGCTTTAGTTGTAATAATCACTATTGAGTGAAGTGTATGTCTGCAGTTGTATGACTCATATAGTTCTAAATATAACCTGATAAAGCTATTAGATTAAGGTTTTGCCGAATCACTTTCAGCTGGGGGCTCAGAAATACTAGCGAAAATATTTTACCTCATAGAAAGGGCAGGAGAATAATAAGTTCATGACAGCTTAGCTGATCTCAGTTGTTATGCTTTCTTTTCTTTAAAATCCTGTAAGGCTCCCATAAATAGAAGAACAATTCTTCTATTGTTATCTATGCCAAGAGTAATCTTGAGCGAAGGTCTCCTTTGAAGACCCTCATTTTTATACTTTTACTTTGGCCATTGTTGGACCACCACTGCGGAGCAGGGCAGGCAATACCGTCACAAACAACCAAGAAGTTATAAACTTTCATAAATGAGTGCTTGTGTATAATAGAAGGATTGAGATGGTATGACAAGAGCATCAACGTAGTACTGATGACAAGAACCAGGTAAGTCCCAGTGGAAAAGGAGATGAGAAGAACCAGGTAAGTGCCAGTGGAAAAGGAGATGAGAAGAACCAGGTAAGTGCCAGTGGAAAAGGAGATGACAAGAACCAGGTAAGTGCCAGTGGAAAAGGAGATGACAAGAACCAGGTAAGTGTCAGTGGAAAAGGAGATGAGAAGAACCAGGTAAGTGCAATTGGAAAAGGAGATGACAAGAACCAGGTAAGTGCCAGTGGAAAAGGAGATAAGAAGAACCAGGTAAGTGCCAGTGGAAAAGGAGATGGGAAGAACCAGGTAAGTGCCAGTGGAAAAGGAGATGACAAGAACCAGGTAAGTGCCAGTGGAAAAGGAGATGAGAAGAACCAGGTAAGTGCCAGTGGAAAAGGAGATGACAAGAACCAGGTAAGTGCCAGTGGAAAAGGAGATGAGAAGAACCATGTAAGTGCCAGTGGAAAAGGAGATGAGAAGAACCAGGTAAGTGCCAGTGGAAAAGGAGATGAGAAGAACCAGGTAAGTGCCAGTGGAAAAGGAGATGAGAAGAACCATGTAAGTGCAATTGGAAAAGGAGATGAGAAGAACCAAGTAAGTGCCAGTGCAAAAGGAGATGAGAAGAACCAGGTAAGTGCCAGTGGAAAAGGAGATGAGAAGAACCAGGTAAGTGCCAGTGGAAAAGGAGATGAGAAGAACCAGGTAAGTGCCAGTGGAAAAGGAGATGACAAGAACCAGGTAAGTGCCAGTGGAAAAGGAGATGAGAAGAACCATGTAAGTGCCAGTGGAAAAGGAGATGAGAAGAACCAGATAAGTGCCAGTGGAAAAGGAGATGAGAAGAACCAGGTAAATGCCAGTGGAAAAGGAGATAACAAGAACCAGGTAAGTGCCAGTGGAAAAAGAGATGACAAGAACCAGGTAAGTGCCAGTGGAAAAGGAGATGAGAAGAACCAGGTAAGTGCCAGTGGAAAAGGAGATGACAAGAACCAGGTAAGTGCCAGTGGAAAAGGAGATGAGAAGAACCATGTAAGTGCCAGTGGAAAAGGAGATGAGAAGAACCAGGTAAGTGCCAGTGGAAAAGGAGATGAGAAGAACCAGGTAAGTCCCAGTGGAAAAAGAGATGAGAAGAACCAGGTAAGTGCCAGTGGAAAAGGAGATGAGAAGAACCAGGTATGTGCCAGTGGAAAAGGAGATGAGAAGAACCAGCTAAGTGCCAGTGGAAAAGGAGATGAGAAGAACCAGGTAAGTCCCAATGGAAAAAGAGATGAGAAGAACCAGGTAAGTGCCAGTGGAAAAGGAGATGACAAGAACCAGGTAAGTGCCACTGGAAAAGGAGATGATAAGAACCAGGTAAGTGCCAGTGGAAAAGGAGATGACAAGAACCAGGTAAGTGCCAGTGGAAAAGGAGATGACAAGAACCAGGTAAGTGCCACTGGAAAAGGAGATGAGAAGAAGATGCTGGCAATGGAATGCACATACTCTAAAGAAATATGCGGATAGCATTACAAGGCAGTTCTTATTCCGTAATTCTAAGAGTGAAAGAGGTAGAGGGGACAAAAAAAAAACACGCCGAGCTTAGAACTGAAGAAAGAAATGAAAGGGATAGAGAAGACATGGAGAAGACATTGAAAGAATGGCACGTGACAAAAGACTTGGCATACAGTTGTTAAAGACCTATGCTCCTTGGAGAGCTGAAGTGTTATGAAAATTGGTCTTATTTTTATATCTGAATTTTTTTTTTTAGCCGAAGGCCAAACATATTTTGACTTCAGCTTTGACATTCAGAAAATCTGGCTACTTCACCCAGGCAGGAGCGGTAACGGTGCAGGAAAAAAAAAAAATCTGCCATCTTCATTACTAGGTTTATTACTGTTATCGTTATGTATGAGTGTTGTGAAATATTTTTGTTTAGCACATATGGCGATAGTAATAACTGTGTTGTCAATCACCAGCAGTACACGAAGTAACATCAATGGCGTAAGGAAAAACATCATTACACTAATGGTGGTTTGTCCAGACACCACATGCCGGGGGGATTGGGCGGGGGGGGGGGGGGGGGGGGAGGGGGGGGGTTGTGGTGGTGGGGTGGGGGGGGAGAAAAAGGGGGGGGGGGGGAGAAATTGTCAGAAGAAAAAAACCCACACACACACAAAATACACTTCATAGTTTCGACCTCACACCAGGCCTACAGTGTCGTAATTTTCGATTCACTAATAACCACTATTTGCCTGACCTATAGCGTATGTCAAAATGTCAGGTAAAAATCAATATTGCTTCCAGGTCACCGATACAACGTCACCTGGTTCTATAATCAACAATTTTCTTTTGACATAGCAGAGTTAAGTCTAGTAAATTTGAAGTCAGATTGCAAACATTATTGTAAACAATTATGATAATCGATTTCTACAGGTCTATCCAGTGTTTTATGCTGTTAAAAGTTCATTGAAGAATTCGATTTTAAACACAGACATGTTGCAAGAGCTTTAAACTTTAGCTCTCGAGATTTGGTAATATAGGTCAAACACCCATAGCAGTAAAAGACCATGTATATTTTGTAAACATATTTTTCATTTATTAAAAACAGTTTACTATATTTTATGAAGATCATCATCATCATCATCATCATCATCACCATCACCATCATCATCATCACCATCATCATCATCACCATCATCATCATCATCATCATCATCATCATCATCATCATCATCATCATCATCATCATCATCATCATCATCATCATCATCATCATCATCATCATCATCACCATCATCATCGCCATCATCATCATCATCATCATTACCATAATCACCATCATCATCATCTTCACCATCATCATCACCATCATCATCATCATCATCATCACCATCATCATCACCATCATCATCATCACCATCATCATCATCATCACCATCATCATCACCATCATCATCATCATCATCATCATCATCACCACCATCATCATCATCACCATCATCATCATCACCATCATCATCACCATCATCATCATCATCATCATCATCATCATTACCATAATCACCATCATCATCATCATCACAATCATCATCATCATCACTATCATCATCACTATCATCATCATCATCATCATCATCATCACCATCATCATCATCATCATCATCACCATCATCATCACCATCATCATCATCATCATCACCATCACCATCATCATCATCATCTTCATCATCATCATCATCACTCTTTAGCTCCCCAAGGAGCATAGGCCTCCAACAAACTTATGTCAAGTCTTCCTGTCACGTGTCATCAACAAACGTATGTCAAGTCTTCCTGTCACGTGCCATCAGCTCAGGGTCTTTCTATGTCTTCTTCATGTCAGTCTCCAGTTCTCTTCTCTGTGTCTTCCTTTGTCTCCCCCTACCTCTCCTGCCCTGGGGGTTCCAAAACAAGGACTGCCTGGTAACGCTATCAGCAGGTTTCCTCAACGTGTCCTAATTTTTTATGGGAGACAGCTCAAACACATACTGTATAATTTAGACAGACTCGCTTACTTCCCAGGTATCTGTTATGAGACAAAGAAAGACTGGCTACTACTCGCTTATGTGTGTCATACAAGCTGTTTAATATGAGATTGTACGGGAACCGCGCGGGTGTAATGGTTACCACACTGCGCTGGCAATCGGGTGATCCAGGTTGAAGCCCGGGCGAGTTCATTTGAAGAAGTGTCGTCGACCAGGGACTGGCGACTCCTGAGCCGACCCAGCTCTAATGGGTACCCTCCGAAGACGGCGAGTATCTGCCTGAATCGCGAGTAGACACTTGTCATTGTACAGGGAAAAAAATACTCACGTAAAAATCAGTCTCAGATTAAATATACTAACCGCAGATTCTCGCCTCGAGTAATAGCGGGCGTACGTTAAAAAAAAATAAAAAAATATGAGATTGTACATATGAGATTGTACATATGAGATTGTACATATGAGATTGTACATATGAGATTGTACATATGACTGGCAAACGCAAAATGCACACTACCACATAAAGCATCACTACAGAGCAGGTGAATGCTTGGTGAAGGCGTCACGCACGAGGAGCAGCTACAGTGATGTACTCGATAGTCCATTGAGAGCGAACATGAATGTGATGATGATAGGTTAGAAAGACGGTTTTAATAACTGATATGTAGGTGATGTATGATGATGATTAATTCATTCTTTCATTAATCAACATCCCGTTCCATGCGGGGCATTGACATTCAAGAAATTCACGCCTCCCTGTCCCTTGCCAATCGTTCAAGCTATTTCCATGTCTTCATCTCTATGATGTCTGTCAGCTGTTCCCTTCTCCATGTGTTTTTGATGTCTCCTATCTCTCTTTCCTTGAGGATTCCAAAGCACGGACTACCTTGTAATACTATCACCTGGTTTACATAATTGTGTGTCCTGTCAAGTACCGTCGTCTTCTTGTCCTCTCTTGTTCCTTTGGCTCTTGTCATCTCTTGTTCAACTGGTTTTTGACAGAATGGAGCGACACTTCTCGATCTCTGTTTCACTACGGCAGTATCAGTTACATTGTTGTACTGATTTTTATTGCGTGCTTTCAATTGTCACACTTTCTTTCTTTCTCTCCTATGTGTAGCAGATATTTGGTATTTTCCTTCTTACACCCCTCTGTGGGATAAGTCGGCAGATCTGTTTGTTATCCATTTAACTCGTGGGTGCAGCAGACATCAGAATACAGATTAGCCTTACATATCGCCAGCGTATTTGCTAATCGCTGATAAAGGCCAGGGTGCATGACAGATAAGAGTTATTACTTGTCTGGGTGACACATTTTGGACAGACAAGGATGACCTAATCGCTTCCTGTCTGACTTGTTTTGACAAGATTACTTTAGATAATAATAAAAGATAATAATAAATTGTTACATCTGAAACACATTGTCGTATGAGTTTACAGATGTGTTGGTGAGTTCGCCTGCCAGGCATTCGGATGTTTTCATACAATATATGGGAAAGGTGACCTCTGCATTGCGTTCAAAATTTGTTCATGTCAGGAATAGCTATTCTGTTATTTTAACCCTTGTTAAACTTAAATGCACTTGTGTGTTACCGGGGCCCGAAAGGGGAGCAAAGAATAGTAACACTGTATCCTACCAGTCATGTCGTAAAAAGCGACTAAGGAGGGTTGGGCATGAGGCTGGTTACCCCATCCCATAAAAAACTTGTTACCACAAAAACTTCAACAAACATGGACAAGTCAAATAAAGAAAATAAATCAACTCAGCCGCCCAAGACAGAAGAAGGTCCTCTGGAAAGGAGGCGCATGAAGCAACCTAGAGAAAGCCGAAAGGAGTCTGGGTTGCCGGCTAACCTTTTTTCGTCTCGGAA
Organism: Oreohelix idahoensis; assembly: GCA_024509875.1. Classification (NCBI taxonomy): domain Eukaryota; kingdom Metazoa; phylum Mollusca; class Gastropoda; order Stylommatophora; family Oreohelicidae; genus Oreohelix; species Oreohelix idahoensis. The sequence continues at coordinate 1,194,724 of JAMPIV010002061.1, read as the reverse complement.
AATCTCCAGGATTGGCACCTGGAATGTTCGCACTCTGTGTCAACAAGGGAAAACTGCACAGGTAGCAGCAGAAATGACAAATTTCAGGATTGATATCCTAGGTCTCTGCGAGACACGGTGGAAAAGCATAGAGAAGAGGAGATTGATCACAGGAGAAATGGTGTTGTCCTCAGGACATGAGGTGAAGGGGTGGCTCTAATGCTGCCCAAGAAAGCACAGAAGGCACTTATAGAATGGGAAGCAATGGGACCCCGAATTATAACAGCAAGGTTTGAATCAGCCAAAAAGAAAGTAAATATAAACATCATCCAGTGTTATGCACCAACAAACGACAAAGAAGAGTCTATGAAAGAAGAATTTTACATCAGACTACAAAATGTCTTGGACAATAAGAAAAGAAAGGGCATCACAATTTTGATGGGGGACCTAAATGCGAAAATAGGAACAGACAACACTGGCTTTGAAGAAATCATGGGAAAGCAGGGAGTAGGTATGATGAACGAGAATGGGGAACTATTAGCAAACTTCTGTGCTTCAAATCAACTAGCTATAGGAGGAAGCATATTTCCACATTAAAGAATACATAAAGCAACATGGATATCACCGGACCACAGAACTGAGAATCAGATTTATCACATATGCATAAGTAAGAAGTTTAGGTCATCATTGTTTGATGTAAAAGTATGTAGAGGAGCAGATGTTGTATCAGACCACCATCTTCTATTGGCTAAAACAAAATTAAAACTCAAGAAATATTCAACAGCATATAGCTATAGGCAACAGTATAATGTGGGATATCTAAGAAATCAGGAAATAAGAGAACAATTTTCAATCACAGTATCCAACAAATACCAGGTACTTCAACAGCTGGAAGATGAAACAGAGACGGAAGACCACTGGCAACAAGTAAAAAATATATGGACGAGACATGTGAAGAAGTACTGAGAAAAAGAGAACATCAGCACAAAGCATGGATAACAACAGAAACCATTAGTAAGATAGAAGAAAGGAAAAACAAGAAAGCAGATTTAATCAGAAGCAAAACCAGAAGCTCCAAAGCCAAGGCTCATGAAGTGTACATAGAAGCAAACAAGGAAGTAAGAAGAAACATCAAAAGAGACAAGATGAAATATATTGATGATTTTGCAAGGGAAGCAGAGGAAGCTGCAGCCAAAGGAAATATGAGGGACCTGTAAAACAACACAAAGAAGCTAATAGAGAAATATAAGCAAGCAAATGGCCTCATAAAAGATAAAAATGGAAATTGCTTAGTAATGTACAAGAACAAATGAAGAGATGGACAGAACATTTTGAGGAACTTCTCAATAGACTATCTCCAACTAATGCCCCAGACATCTAGCCAGCAGAAGAGGAGCTACTAATCAGCTGTGGACGACCAAGTAGAGAAGAAATAAAGAAAGCCATAAAGCTTCTGAAAGATGGAAAAGCAGCTGGTCCAGATTGCATTCCAGCAGAGGCCATCAAAGCAAATATTCATACCTCTACAGAGATATTATACAAACTACTTGGCAAAGTCTGGGAGAGAGAGGAAATACCAGCAGATTGGAAGGAAGGTTATCTGGTCAAGTTGCCTAAGAAGGGAAATTTACAAGAGTGCACAAATTATAGAGGAATAATGTTACTATCAGTGCCAGCAAAAGTATTAAACAGAATCATCCTTGAGAGATTAAAAGAGTCCATAGACAAGCAACTGAGAGATGAACAAGGAGATTTTCGACAAAATAGATCCTGTACAGACAAGATAGCGACATTGAGAATAATAGTTGAACAAAGTCTGGAATGGAATTCACCGCTATACATCGGATTCGTGGACTATGAAAAGGCATTTGACAGCGTAGACAGAGAATCGCTTTGGAAATTGATGAGGCATTATGTAGTTCCCATGAAGATCATTAACTTAATAAAGAAGACATATGAAGACATGACATGCAGAGTTCTTCATGAAGGACAACTTACAGAACCGTTTAGGATTAGAACTGGAGTGAGACAAGGATGCCTTTTGTCTCCATTTCTTTTCTTACTAGCAATAGATTGGGTCATGAAAACATCGACATCACACAACAGAAATGGAATCCAGTGGAATCTGACTAAACAGCTTGATGATCTGGATTTTGTAGATGACTTGGCTCTTCTGTCCCATAACCATAATCAGATGCAAGAGAAAATGAAAATTCTCGATGAGAGGTCACAACAAGTGGGCCTGAAAATACACAGAGAAAAGACAAAGATTATGAGAATAAATGCAAGAAATGATAACAAGGTTGAACTTGAAGAAACACCACTAAAAGATGTAGAATCGTACACGTATCTTGTAAGTAATATAGACAAAGTTGGAGGGACAGACAGTGATATCAAAATAAGAATTAAAAAAGCAAGAGGAGCTTTCATTGCATTGGGAAACATATGGAGAACAAGAGAAATCAAGTCCAACACGAAAATAAGAATCTTCAACTCAAATGTGAAGTCAGTCCCATTGTATGGCTCTGAGACATGGAGAACAACAAAAACAACAACCAAAAAGCTACAGACTTTTATAAATGGGTGCTTGCGTAGAATAGAAGGACTGAAATGGTATAACAAAGTCACAAATGTGGAACTGATGACAAGAACCAGACAAGTGCCAGTGGAACAAGAGTTGAGAAGAAGACGCTGGCGATGGATAGGACACACACTGAGGAATCCACAGGGAAAGAGAGGCAGAGGTAGACCAAAAAACACATGAAGAAGAGAACTGGAAACAGAGGTGAAAATGATGAGGAAAACGTGGAAAGAACTTGAGCGGATGGCACAGGACAGGAAGACTTGGCATGTGATTGTTGAAGCCCTATGCTCCTTGGGGAGCTAAAGGGGGGTTGTTGAAACTTAAATGATTTTTAAATCTGTTATTTAAAATTATACAAATTTAACTTCGATTCAATCATTTTAAATGTACTGCATGTTTGTCTCAGTCAATTTACTAAACACACTCTAAACAAAGCTATACCAGAATAATAGGAATTCCACTGAGTAAATCAGAGGTGGGGGCTTAACGAGCGGAAACTAATAGTTGCTTAATCCTTCACAAAAGTTATCGGCAGATCATAGATCATAGCCAATGCAGCATTGTTTTCGCTTTTCTGAATATCTTGTGAGAACTACCTCGGGATAGAGGCGTCATTACCATTCTATCTACAACTCTGCCAAGAGTAATCTTGTGCGAAGGCAGATATCTTTGAAGCCCATATTAGATACTCTTGAGTTTTGGCCACTGTTGGATCACTACTGCAAAGCAGGGAAGGCAATACAGTCACATGGTTCTTGTCTGGTCTTTGTCATCTCTTGTTCAACCTGCTCTTTTCTGGTCCGTGTCATCTCTTGTTCCACTGGCTATCGTCTGGGTCTTGTCATCTCTTGTTCCACTGGCTCATGTCTGGTTCTTGTCACCTCTTGTTCCACTGGCTCCTGTCTCGGTCTTCTCATCTCTTTTTCCACTGGCTCTTGTCTGGGTCTTCTCATCTCTTTTTCCACTGGCTCTTGTCTGGGTCTTGCCATCTCTTATTCCACTGGCTCTTGCCTAGTTCTTGTCATCTGTTGTTCCATTGGCTCTTGTCTAGGTCTTCTCATCTCTTGTTCCACTAGCTCATGACTGGTTCTTGTCATCTATTGTTCCACTGGCTCTTGTTTGGTTTTTGTCATCTCTTGTTCTACTGGCTCTTTTCTGGTTCTTGTCATATCTTGTTCCAATGGCTCTTTTCTGGTTCTTGTCATCTCATGTTACACTGGCTCTTGTCTGATTCTTGTCATCTCATGTTCCACTGGCTCTTGTCTGATTCTTGTCATCAGTTCCACATTTGTAACTTTTTCATACCATTTCAATCATTCTGTTCTACACAAGCACCCATTTATGAAAGTCTGTAGCTTTTTGGTTGTCATTTTTATTGTTATCCATGTTTCGGAGCCATACAATAGGACAAACTTCTCATATGAGTTGAGGATTCCTGTTTTTATGTAGGATTCTTTTTTTCATTTACATATACATACCAATGCCATGAGGTCGCGTGGCAGAGTTGTTAGAGCTCTTGAGGCAAAGCTACCGGGTTCGAATTTCGGCAGCTTCACATTCCAGTCTACCCAGTTGTAAACGGGTGCATGGCTCTGCTCTTCAGTTAGAAGAAACAAAGACAGCGAGGAATACACCTGTTCACCCCACCTCATTAAAGCCGAGCCCTCGTAAAGTGAAGTCTCTAACATTTCACTCTTCTATGGCAGTATCTGCTTTGAGACTGCCTTTACCTTTTCAACAAAACTGCCTTGATACGTGAATGAAATTTTTTTTTTCATTGTGCGATGAGCTTGATTTCTCTTCTATTTACTTCTTTGATCCTTAGTCACAGACTGTTACAAAGCAGTCAGTGGCCATAACACCTGGTGGCGTCTTGTAGGGCAGCAACAAACTGCTTCCACTTTGTTAGGTCGGCGGCCATCCTTCGTACAGTGCCCAAACTCTGGTTCATTCCTCGCATCTCGGCCTCCACAGTTCTCCGCCAAGTTGTGTTTGGTCTGCCTCTCTTTCGCTTTCCTTCGTGGGTCCATAGCATAGCTGTTCTTGTAATGGCATCGGGGTCCCTTCTGAGGACGTGACCAACCCAACTCCAGCTTCTGCCAGCTATGATGGTGTGCATGTCCTTTTGGTTACTCCGAATAAGTAGTTCTTGGTTGGTGATGGTATTCGGCCAAAAGATTCGGAGAATTTTCCTTAGGTTCCATTTACTTACTAATACAATAAATCTTCTACTGCCTTTTGTGATGTGTGCTGATATCGGATCTGTTCGGGACCCAAAGATGCAGCAATAGAGAATGCAGTCAGCGACCCATAGCTTGACTGCTTGCTTCAGGATCAGCGAACCAGAGCTGGTCAAGACCGTACTCCACCTCCACGTGGTGGTCCTGGAAACAGTTTGCAGCAGTGCAGTCTGGCTGAGCGAGTACGGATCGAAGAGGGAAGGCAAACCCGGTTCCCAAAAATGCTGTGCAGAAGTCGGATGTGTCGACCGAAAGGTGCAGATATCACAGCTATGGCGTAAACAGACACAACGCAACCACCGTCCTTTTCAGGGCGAACGAGGAAGAAGAAGAAGGAAGAAGGATGTGTTCAATCTATACAGCGAAAGTATAATGAGATCCCTAGAGGACATGTCAGGAATATCGGTGTTGTAGTAGTAGTAGACTCCTTCAATCATAACTGACTATGGGAATGCGCCACTTGGTGCGATCAGCAACTTCATCCTCCCAGGTTGCTGGATATATGTCCAGTGCCTTAACGTCTCTCCTGCACACATCTTTGAACCTCAGCTGCGGTCGCCCGACTGTTCTTTTACCATATGCCAGTTGTCCGGAGAAAATATCTTTAGGGATTCGAACGTCTTCCATGTGATGGAAATGGCCACGCCAGCGTAGTCTGCGATGTCTAAGCATGGTATACATGCATGGTAGACCAGCATGTGGCAGCACTTCGACATTTGTCACTTTGCCCTTCCACGAGATAGCAAAGAAGTGGCGTAGACACCGTAGATAGAAGGTATTGTGCCTTCTTTCTTGTTTAGCATGGGTTGTCCATGTCTTGCTGCCATAAAAAGCGTGCTATATCAGTTGGTGGACATAAATAAACACTTGAGAAACAATAATGATACCGTCTTAATAGCGAAAAGTGAAAAAAAAAGAATTATTGTAAACGATTGGTACAAAAGTGTTAGAAAGGAAATTTATAGGCTTTAGCCTTAACAGCAAAAAGACAGAAGTCAAGGTTATCTCGAAGAAAATGACTTCTCCGGAATGCACGATAAAATTAAATGGAACAGTTTTAAAACAAGTCAACAGACTCAAATACATATGCACTTTAATAACATCGGGTGGGAGATGTATCTCAGAAGTGAAGAGTATCTTCAGGCACAAACAGCATTCTATAAAATAAGTATTTTATGCAACAATTCTTTGTCAGTGGAAATAGGAAAGAGTTCTTCAGTGTTATATAGAGCCTATGCTGACAAACGGAAGTGAGTCATTGACAATTAGTAAACAAGTAGTAACAGCACTAGAGGCCACATAGATGTGGTTTTACAGCAGAATTTTAAAAATACCATGGCCAGCTAACAAGATTAATGAGTTTGTCATGAAAGCGGCTAACGCTGAAGGAAGATATTTACTCACGTTAGAAAGAAGCAATCCACTTTTTTTGACATGTTATGAGAAATGGAAAGCTGAAATATATTGTCACAACAGGAAAGACTGAAGGAAAAAAAAAGATATTGAGAACGACAGAGAAGATATTGGACTAAATGACATCACGGCAACAATTCAGTAACAGAACTGATACATAGTACTTGAGACAGGAAGTACTGAAGAGATATGATCTCCTACGCCTCCAGGCATGGTACTTGAAGAGAGATCAGAAGTAGGAGAATCTCATCTATTAGTTAAATCACAAGTGATTTAAGCAACAGAAGGATACAAGAGATACATAAATCAACGTTAACAAGGCAGGCAACAAAGTTAGTTCTCACTGGTATCTAACCAATTTCTTTACTTCTGACCTCCAAGCACTAAACAAGGCTTAAACTCCTTTGACAAGTTCCCAGCATCTTGGGTTTCCTAATCCTGTCTGACTGACAGCTACGGAGATGTGTTCACGGTGGTCCTGACAAAGTCACAGAAATGTGCCCCTGTTCGCTTCTTAATAGCTCATCAACAGCCACCGGGAGGGAGGGGGAGGGGAGAGTGTAGACAAACTTGGTCAGGAGCAGGGAGGGGGAATGGTGGTGAAATAAAAGAGGTTGGTTCTGAAGCAGAAACCTTGAGAAGTTACGTAAATAAAAATATACAGTATGAGGCAGACCTGACCCGGTGTTAAAAGTTGGGCAATTTTAGGAGACTGAGAGGAGAATGAAGGAGCGAGCGAGTGAGCGTAGGAACGAACGAATTAAGGAACGAATGAGTGAAAAGACAAACGAACGAATTGAGAAACTAATGAGTGAACGAACGGAAGAACGAATTAAGGAACGAATGTGTAAACGAACGAATGACCAAATTAATAAACTTAAGTGTGAATGGACGAAGGAACAAATTAATGAACGCATGTGTGAACGAACGAATGATTTGGTTTGGTTTGGTTTGAAGGACTATCTTCATTGCACACGGACTACTCCATCAGTGCTCCGATCTCCTCCCTTAGATCACATAAGGAGGATCTCAGCACAGTGCGCGAACTCCGTAGCACCGGCAAGAATCTCAATGTGTGTATATAGGAATCACACATTCTGTATTATTGTTGTGGGTAGGTTTCTAGTTTTTTTAAATTTTGCCAGGGCAGCGGCCTGAAGGCCTACTCTTTACGATTTCCAACTGCCGTGGGATTTTTAACGTGCGCAACTTGCACACGGGACCTCCTATTTTTTCGCCCTTATCCGAGAAGGCTATCCATCCGATCTCACTACCCATGAGACCAGGGGGGAGTATGACATCATTAGGACCACTAGTTCTGAAAACAATTTTTTCCATAAAATATATACCCTCAGCTCGGAATCGAACCCGGTACCCTTAGAACTCGAGGCGGACGCCGTACCTCTTAGCCACTCCGACCCATAAACGAATGAACAAATTAATGAACGAATGAGTGAACGGACGAATGAACAAATTAAGGAACGAATGTGTGAACGAAAGGAAGAACAAATTAAGAAACGAATGAGTGAACAAATGGAAGAACTAAGAAACGAATGAGTGAATGAACGAATTAAGAAACGAATGAGTGAACGAACACATGAATTAAGGAACGAATGCGTGAACAAACGAATGAATTAAGAAACGAACGAGTGAAGGAACGAATGAATTAAGAAAAGAATAAGGGAAGGAACGAATGCATTAATAAACGAATGAGTAAACGAACTAACTACCGAACTAAGAAACGAATGAGTGAACTAACTAATTACCGAACTAAGAAACGAATGAGTGAACTAACTAACTAACGAACTAAGAAACGAATGAGTAAACGAACTAACTACCGAACTAAGAAACGAATGAGTGAACTAACTAACAAACGAACTAAGAAACGAATGAGTGAACTAACGAACGATTTAAAAAATGAATGAGTGAACCAATGAGTGATATAAGAAACGAATGAGTGAACTAACTAACTACCGAACTAAGAAACGAATGAGTGAACTAACTAACTAACGAACTAAGAAACGAATGAGTGAACTAACTAACTAACGAACTAAGAAACGAATGAGTAAACGAACTAACTACCGAACTAAGAAACGAATGAGTGAACTAACTAACAAACGAACTAAGAAACGAATGAGTGAACTAACGAACGATTTAAAAAATGAATGAGTGAACCAATGAGTGATATAAGAAACGAATGAGTGAACTAACTAACTACCGAACTAAGAAACGAATGAGTGAACTAACTAACTAACGAACTAAGAAACGAATGAGTGAACTAACTAACTAACGAATTAAGAAACGAATGAGTGAACTAACTAACTAACTAACTAAGAAACGAATGAGTGAACTAACTAGCTAACGAACTAAAAAACGAATGAGTGAACTAACTAACTAACGAACTAAGAAACGAATGAGTGAACTAACTAACTAACGAACTAAGAAACGAATGAGTGAACTAACTAACTAACGAACTAAGAAACGAATGAGTGAACTAACTAACTAACGAACTAAGAAACTAATGAGTGAACTAACTAACTAACGAACTAAGAAACGAATGAGTGAACTAACTAACTAACGAACTAAGAAACGAATGAGTGAACTAACTAACTAACGAACGAAGAAACGAATGAGTGAACTAACTAACTAACGAACTAAGAAACGAATGAGTGAACTAACTAACTAACGAACGAAGAAACGAATGAGTGAACTAACTAACTAACGAACGAAGAAACGAATAAAGGAACTAACTAACTAACGAACTAAGAAAAGAATGAGTGAACTAACTAACTAACGAACTAAGAAACGAATGAGTGAACGAACTAACTAACGAACTAAGAAACGAATGAGTGAACTAACTAACTAACGAACTAAGAAACGAATGAGTGAACGAACTAACTAACGAACTAAGAAACGAATGAGTGAACGAACGAATGAATTAAGAAACGAATGTGGGAACAAACGGAGGAACGAATTAAGAAACGAAGGAATAAATGAACGAACAACAGACGCAACGAACTAATGAAAGAAAATCGTTATTTATACAGGGTGACGAAAATTGTTTTCACATTTTTTTCCCCGAGTAACAAGCAGGTTAAAGTCTGGCTAATGATGTAGTGTTTTTTTTTCTGTTTACTTTATGAAATACAGTAAGCTCTCATTTTACGACAGGGTTAACGTTCCTGAAAATTCAGTCGATGGACAATAACAATAACAATCAGTCGTAAATTGAATTGTCGTAAAACGAAGCCATTTTTAATATATTTAAATGGGATAAGCTCCGTGATTCGTAAATATTTATAAACATTTTGTTTTCAAATTTAATTGTTCTAATATACTACTGGACAAAAGTTAAGGGCCGCCATTCAGTTTAGACAAGGTTTATATAATTCTTCGTTAGCAGGGTCGATTTTCCAAATGTCCGGTAGCTTGAAATCTCTCAAGAAGTCTCTGAATGTTAGAGTGGGACACTGCTAAACGTCTTGCAACGTGACGAACAGATTGACCATCCTGAATTCATGCCATGGCTCGACCACGGTCTACAGTGCTGAGACTTCTCCTTGGTGGCATGGGTAATGCAGTGATCATTTCGACCACTTGTCATACTGATTTATTGCATACCAACGGTGAACACTCCTTACCGGTGATCATTTTCCACGTGCATTAAAATTCAACTCACTTTTTCACCTTTTGAACTAGTGGGGCGTGTTGCAAAAACCACGAGTTTTTGCAGCAACAATGGCAATTTTCACGTGCGGGTTAAAGTGACCCAGTTTTTGGACATTTAAAAAAAATTTACCTAGTGCACACAGAAATGTATACATATTTCTCTGAGCTCAGTTTTAATGACATTTTCACTTGTCTTTACAGTTTGCCAATCAATTATATAAACCTTGTCTAAACTGAATGGTGGCCCTTAACTTTTGTATAAATATGAGATTCCTCTTTTGAGCTATTTTGCTTGGCTTCAGATAATAATGATCTTTCGAGTGTTTTGAACTTGTGATAACTCTGTATTGAACTTGTGATAACGATGTATTGAGCTTGTGAGCAAGCAGTATATAAAAAAAAAAAAAGGTAAAGGAACCCGTTACACGCCCATTGAGGCATATTGGGAATATGGTGTTAGGCCCATATCTTGACCGTCGGCACACGAGGGGTGATGTGGTCGGCATCACGCCGGCCGCCTTAACCTTCCCAGAGTAGCTCTGGTACCCATTTGGGGCTGGGTCGACTCAGGAGCCGTTTGTGGCCTAAAAATTTTCCGCCTCATCTGGGGATCAAGCAGTATATGGGTGACGAAAAATGCTGCGTCAACCTTCTGACTTGTGGGTGAGACAATATTCCTTTTTAATTGAGGAATGAAAGATGTCCTATGGCAAATTCTGCTAGCCAAATGTCCGTTTTTGATAACTTATTTCTGGTTAGACGTCAGACACGTTGCGTGTAGACTCAGACTTCTGATGAACTGAAGACACACAAAAGTCTTCGTAATTTTTTCACATTTAACATCACTGGTTGACTTTCATTTATACTACTGCTCATTATTCATCTCTCTCTGAGTTCAATTCTAATGACGTTAAATATCTTGTGCATGAGAATGTGTGCGCATGGGAGACTGTGATGATGATGAAGGTGAAGTATGAACTATTAATTACCTCCTATCATCCTATCATCTTCTAGGAAAATCTTCTGATTTTATTAATCAGTTATGCAAAGAATTATTTGAAACTCTATCTTTCGCACATTTTAGCTGTGAGGTTAAAATAAACAAAAATTAAGAAAATGTATTAATAATCTGTATAAGATCTACTAACCTTCTTTTCCCTTCGCAAAATCCTTTAAGAACACAATTCATCACAGAACTGAATTATATCCACTCTGAATAAACACGTGTATTTAGGCTAGGCGTTTTTGGGTTTAATCTCTTCCTCACAATGTAAAAACTGGACTCCTTCCTCTAGCAAGCTACGCAGTAGATTATATTTCTGGAAGTCCAATGTGTGTTTTTTTTGGATTTGTGACATCCAGCTCCGCCCATACCAACCAATCCTTAATAGCCCCTCTGGTCACTCATTCACAGGATCGCTCTTGTTCCCTGTCAGTCCAAACGTGGGTGTGGTTTGACAAACAGGTATGGTGATAATTGGCGGGCTAATGCAAAAGTGCTGTCAAACGTCAAATTGCTGTCACCTTACTCTCTGATTGTTTATTGTTCACCTGGCCAAGCTGGGCGTCCAATGTGGTAACCCAACGCTTGTCTGAACAGCGGCCGACCAAAGATAACACAATTACAGCATGAGACGTTTTCACCTGGCCAATCTGGGCGTCCAATGTGGTGTCACAGAAATTACAGCATGCCCAGATGTCTGATTGGGATGACCAGATGTGTTTTCACCAGATTTATCACGATGCAATGTGGGCTTCAAACGATAATGTCAGGTATGCGGACTCAATCAAAGGACTTTATTTCCCCCGATGAAAGAACAAATGTGGTTCTCTAGATACCGGTCGCGAGTAATCACAACGATGAAATAGCAAATGTGGGATGAAGAGCAAATGTCGGAGAAAATACAATACGAAAGATGGTTGATTGTTTGTGCTGGTTTTCACACTGTGTCTTGGTTTATATTTCATAGGTCCACTAGATTCAGGACAGCCACAATTTTTCATTCACGATACTTTCTATGACTCGAAGATTCCACACAACGATCAATATAACAGCTGGATATTTTAGTAACATTCCATTTATTATTCACGTAGACAATACATCATTACACAGCATGCATAATTAGGTAGATTCAGCAACTCCTATAATCCGTAGGTCCATATAAACATTACCTCATTCCAGGAATTCCTACCTTTAGTTGTATTTAATAAACATTAATATGTTTCAAGACACTTCTATTTTAACATTTCCCATATTTCTACCATTGGGTAGAATACACACACAAGTCGCCCATTCAGGGTCAAAACACGCTCTGTCCATTTTTCCTCCACACTGCTCACGTCATGTGCGCAATACACATATCGACAAATTATTATCGTGCTGCGCTCATCAGCACCAAAAGCCTATACATTTTCTAGCGTGTGGCGTGCAATAGCCAGCGCCACATTACCCCCCCTCGAACAACTGAAAACTTAGTTTTCAGTCAGGCAATTATAATGTGAAGCGAGACTAAATCATTCATCTTATCCCTAATGCGTTATGATTACCTATCATTTATTAAATGATATCTATCTAGATTTTAAAGGAAAAAAAATAATGTCAGTAATAACAATATGAATAAATGAGTAATTATTGTCTCATAAGTGTGATCATCACAGTTAAACAATCTGGTCTGTGTTTGCATAGTGATCCAACTGTCCATATTAACCACCGTGGTTATGTGAACTACACTTCCTACAGTACCTCTTGTGACGAAACACTATGCACTATCTCAATTGGTCCACTTTAAATATAAACCAATGTGAGTCCATACATTCTGTGCAATTACCACCATTTTCTAGATCAAAACTACATGCATTGGCATGAGTATTATTCTCATTATTGGAAATATTATCATTACCAACGTCAATCTGACAAGCGTGAGCTTGTGATCCTCCTCTACTTTGACTCCTAGAAAAATGTGTTCCTCTCCGATCCACTGGACAGTCAGACCGATAGTAACTCTTTTTGTCCGTGCGAGAAGAATCATCACGAGATGGTGGTGAGACATGATGTTTGTTATTGTAATTACTGTTATTGTAATCATAACGTGAGGGTGCCGAAAAATGATGTTTGTGAGTGTAATTATTATTGGAGTATTGATTATTTCTTTGCCATGACTTTTTATTATTATGGTTAAAGTTGCGTCTCTCTATACCCCGTGAGGGCGAATTATTATGATGGAAATTATATCTACCTCTATAGGAATTTTGATAGTCATCCCTATACCGTCGGTCCATGCTGCGAGTGCGTGATCTATCATGAGTGACCGCACATGCTGTCAAAGTTTCTAGGACCTTCGTCTTACCTAAAGGCAAGTTTGGGTGTGCGACCGAAAATTGTTGAGCTAATTTTTCCATTTCTCCTATATTTGTGGGCTTCCTTTCTTGAAGGAATGAGAAAATTTCAGTATTTACCGAAGATAAAATTTTGTCTCTTAAGAAGAGATCATAAAGACCTTCGAAAGATTTAGTAATATTAGTGTTACGGCAGATTTATTGGCATGGTCTGCTAGAGGTTAACAGCATCTGATTTTAGGGGTTACAACGTGTAATGTAATGTAAAAGTATTATTGGTCTAGTGAACGCTGTGACGTTTCAGCGTTAGTTGTCACGCACGGTGACCAAGAGACGAGACCCTTTTCTAGACGACCGTCGAACCGATAAGACGTGTCCTTGGAATGTTTTATTGCCGGGCTTATATTGCCGCACAATTATAGTACATTAAATAATGGACATGGGTCAGTCCAATGTGATAACGAAGAAAGATGAAGGTACAGGTTAGTAATTGACTAAACCTTGTCAACGTGAATATATAGTCCGCCTTAGTTATTCTAATGCCAGACGCATAATCTCACTGTCGGTGTATTGGATTTTCCAACCACGCGTGCATACAGTTATGCGGTTCTGACTACTATGTTTTCAAGCTAGGAGACAAAGGACTGATTTGTAAAGGAATAATATTTGAAGTATGAACTGCAACTTATTATTTATAATTCTTCATGATGACCATGTGTAAACTGTTCTTGTATGGAATCGATATAATAAATGTTTGTGGACTCGAGAAAGGACTTATCAAATCTATAACGTCAGAATTTGACTGTATGATGAAGTTGTCAATATTATATCCCACCTTCGCGTACTTCACCATCAAGAGCACGATCTCATAATTTACTGAGAAAGACAATGGATAATTATATGTAAACGTAAATAGAAGAGCCAGTATAAACCAGCCCCATTAACAGTGTTAACGGCAACAGTGAAAAGCCAACGGTAACAGTGGTTGGCCATCGCGGGGACGAAAAAAAAAAAAAGATTTTCTTGTTTACATGTGTTGCCAACTGTTTACCATTACAAGCAAGTCACATGATCTGCATAACACTACGTTGAACACATGACTACGCAATGCAACTCTGACGTCACTACATCGTGCGTAGATGCCGCGCTTCGAAAGGAACAACCGTCAACTCATTCCAGTTTTGATTAATATTTGCTTAATCAAGAAGACCAGACAAGAGAATACTGTGATCAGCCAATCATGAGCAAACAGTACTAGGCACTAGTCTAGTCCGTTGACGAATTTGCCATCGCCGGAGCCTTCAAAAGATAAGTTTAGACCTAGGACGATTGTCATTCATTAACACACTAACGAGTCCATACCATTTTGCAGGCATGTCCTCTCTATTAATTGTTTATCGATGTTCTATCTGTTTCTTTTTGTCCGTTGATGTTGTCCGTTATTTGCGGGTATGGATGGCCGGCGGTTCATAATGAATAAAAATGGCTCTCAGGATGCCGATATTCATTTTGAATGTTCCTAAGGCTGTGAATTAATAGCACCTCGCGAAGAAAGCGTCGAATTATCGTTATCGGTGATCGTTCGGGTTCGGTCTTGCATTAATTCACTTTGCATGTTAGGTGTATAGTCATGTTTTAACTGTTGTTTTCATGTGTATTTGGTTCTTGGATTTTATTCATTTGCAGTCCTATGTTCGTAAGCTATCTTGTTATTCTGATCTAGCTATCTTTTATTTTAATTAAATGTATTGTATTAACGTCAAATGAGTCCTGTGACGTCATCTTTCATAGTACAAAATATGTTCGTTTCCTCAGTTAACCTTCACCCTTCTACATTTCCGGTTAGTACACTTGGTCTTATAATAGCATTTATTTTTGTGAAAATGTCACTTTTGTATTGTGCTCCTGTTCTGTAATCCTTGGTTAACCCATTTGTATTGTTTGTATTCATTACATATTTTATTAATTTAATATTAATGCTATAATTTCTTCATTAATTATAGTGTAGATGAATATGATGAAATTTTTATAAGCTTTGATGAGGAATTAGGGACTTTGCACATATTTGCAGTAGTGGTCCTAGAAATGGGCAATGCACTTTATGCCTCATGATTAAGGCATAAATTATAATGATTAATTATTAAAACTTTATAACATATTAATACATATCTAATATAACTTAGTACACTTTCTCAGTACTATATTGTGAACTTAGTGACAATTAAGACTAATTATTTGGGGATAATACACATAATTATTAATATTAAGCGCTTGATATAATTTCAGCAGCTTATATATAATTAACTATCATAACTATTTATGATAGATATTCAGTGAGTATATATATAATATTTCTACAAAATATTATAGTTTGTGGAACTTATACATAACAATACAGTAATATTATTATCGACATAGATTACATTGTCGATTACAAGACATAAGTAATTAAATACTTAAATAATTAAACTCCAAGAATGCTTACCTTGGACCATTTCATTAAAATTGGAAAAGATTGTAATAAAAAGGGAGAGGCACTCCTTGAATTTGCTGAACAACAACTGTCAAGATATAAGGCAGAGATGGAAGAACTTGAAAGAAAGGAGGCTGAAAAGAAAGCTGAATTAAGACAAGAAGAAGAAAGAAAGGTGGCAAGAGATGAAATCCTACGGATTGAAGAAGAGAATAAATTGAAACGACAAGAAATCATACTGCAGCAAGAAATGGAACTGCAACGGCTTAAATTGGAAACAGCAAAACTTAATTCGCAGAGTGCTGCATCAAGCCAAAATGATAATGCTCAATCTGGATCTTCATCCACCCGACTTAAGGGCAATTATTACTTTAAACTACCACCATTCAAGTTACACGTGGATGACCTTTCATCGTGGCTGGCGCGCTTTGAGGATATATGTAAAGTCAATAACCTTGACAAAACTGCATGGGCACTTAAACTAAGGAATTTCTGGATGGCGAACCTGCAAGTGCAGCACAAAATATAGATCCAACATTATCCACAGACTATGAGGCCATTAAGACGTTGTTATTACGCCGTTTCCACTTGAACGAAGAGTCATGTAGATTACGTTTTAAAAGTTTGTTGCCAGATAACAATAAAGATTTCACAGGTTTTATTGCTAACATACGCAATACTTTTAACAGATGGGCTGAACTGGCAGGTGTCAACAAATCTTACGACAAGTTAGTCGATTTGTTATTGAGGGATAAAGTATTATCTTCTGTCAGCCCACCATTCTTTGCTTATCTGCAAGAAAGAAAACCAGAATCTATTGATGAGTTAGAAAAAATTTCTTTAAATTACTGCACAGCTCATCCGAATGCTAATATTTCTGGCTCGTTGACAAGAGAACCACTTCCTGTAGCCTCCAATATGGCATATCATAATCATAACAAACCTAGAACACACAGTGTGGACAGAGGTAGGTTCAAAGGAAACTATGACATTAATTTTCATAAGGGACAGAATAACTTTAACAATAACTTTAATAGAGGAAGACAACAAACCAGAAATTATTCACCTCAGTCAAGATACAACAGTAATCCACGTAACTCAAGTTATAATCGTTCATATAATTATAATAATGGTAACAAGTGGAACAATAGCGATAATTATAACTCGAGACATCGAGATAACAGTTACAATAGAGGACAACGGGATAATTCATCTAATTATTCTCGTCATCGTTCTCATTCTCATAGATCGACAAATTATAACCATAATACAGGGGCAGCCGTTACTACTGCTACAACCCCTGGTGTTGAGAGTTCACCTACTGATAACAAAATACAGTCTTCATCTACTTGTTTTGCAATGAATTATAACGTGGCAAATAGTTGCCCAACATGTAATCTTATATTTCAGAAAGCAAAAGAGACAGTTCTGAACTGCGGACACATTCTACCAGAAGTCAGTCTAGCAGTCAATGATGGAACAGGCTCGCTGATCTTCAACAGAGGAAAAGTTAATGGATCCATCGTCTCAGTCTTAAGAGATTCGGGATCGACCACGATCGGAATCCGTCAGACACTTGTTCATCCGAATTGTGCAACTGGAGAACATGTCAGGTGTATGACCTTTGGTGGAACCATAGAATGTTATCCAACTGCTATTATCTATCTTGAAACACCCTTTTTCACAGGCAACGTTAAAGCATGCATGTTAAGAAACCCAATTGCCGACCTTATGGTGGGATGCATACACGGGAGTAAAGATTGCACACCAGAAGAGATTATTGAATGGGAAAAAAATAATCTATGCATCGGAAATGCAGCAATAACCAGAACACATACAAAAAAATTAGAGACTATGGACACTGAAAACAAGGAAACAGACGATCATGAAAGTATCGAGATTCATTCTGCTATTGACCGAGTATCCTTTGCTGCAAAACAGAGGGAAGACAGGTCACTAACAAAATTTTTTTCACTGGTCAACAAAGCTGACAATCTTGCTATGAACAAAAATAATAGTCATTGGTTTAGCATTAAAAATGACATTTTATTAAGATGTTTTATGGATAAAACTCAGATAAGACAACAAGTCATGGTACCTTTTGCTTTTAGACGGTACATACTTCAACACGCACATGATTCTAAGTGTGCAGGTCACATGGGTTATACTCGTACACGTTCGCGAGTATTATCGTCTTTTTTTTGGCCGGGAGTATCACGAGATATTTCACAGTACGTACGCTCCTGTACGATATGCCAAGAAGTGAAAGCACGGGGAGCCTTTCACACGGCGCCTATTCAGGCTTGTGACATATCTGTGAGACCTTTCGACAAAATGGCCATTGATATCATTGGCCCACTTTTACCATCAGCCAGAGGACATAGATTTATTCTCACTTGCATCGATTTATGCACACGATGGCCAGAAGCCATCCCATTAAAAACAACCAACACCACAGATGTAGCTGATGCACTACACCTTATCTTTTCTAGAGTAGGTTTTCCTAGAAAACTTTTGTCAGATCATGGTTCTCAATTTATATCTGAGACTATGACAGAGGTAATGAAGACTTGGCAAATAGATAGAAATCTCAGCAGCATTTATCACCCAATGAGTAATGGTGCTGTAGAAAGACTTAACCGCACACTCAAACAAATGTTACATAAAGTTACAGTTAACCATCCACACGACTGGGACAGAGTTCTACCAGCTGTGTTATTCGCTTATCGAGAGGTGCCACATGAACAAACTGGCTTCTCTCCATTTCAACTAGTCTTTGGCGCTCCACCAAGAGGTCCTATGGGACTAATAAAAGACTTATTGATTGACTCCGAGATGACTCAGGATACCCAGTCATCCTATGAGTATGTAATTAATCTCCGGAATAACATTATTGATGCCTGTAAAATGGCAACAGCTTCATCTGAGGCTGCGAAAGAGAAAGCTAGAACTTTCCAAAACAGTAATAGACGATTACGTCAATTATTTCCAGGAGATCAAGCTTATGTGTTATTGCCACATAACAATAATAAACTACTAATCTCGTGGAACGGTCCTTACCAGGTTATCAATAAGATTTCTGATGTTGATTATGTCCTGGACATTAAGGGACATCACAAAATATTTCACATAAATATGCTCAAGCAATTTCATACTCGACCTGAACATCTACAAGCTATTTTTCATGAACTAGATGACACTTTCGTACCTAGATGTCACTATTCTAATTTGTCTGTTATCCAGGAAGAAGAATCATCTTTTCCTGAGGTACAGTTAGCATTACCTGTACCTGTAGTACAGCCTAGTGAATCTTGGCGGGATGTAACCATCTCCTCGTCAGTTACACCGCAACAGCATCAACAGATAGCTGAACTTCTACAATCCTATCAAGATGTGTTAACCGACATTCCAGGTCGCACATCAGTCATTAATCATGACATCACTCTTAATGATGATACTCCAATTCGGGTACATCCATATTCTGTTCCTCTACACTTTCTTACTAAAACTACTAAGGAACTTGAACAGATGTTATCTTTAGGAATTATCGAAACTAGTAATTCCCCATTTTCTTCTCCATTAGTTATTGTCCGAAAGAAGGACAATAACATTAGACTATGCGTCGACTATAGAAAATTAAATGCACAAACGATAGTTGATAGCGAACCACATCCACTTCTCGATGACTTACTGCCACGTCTATCGACAGCAACTATATTCACTAAGATAGACTTAACTAAAGGTTATTGGCAGATACCACTAACCGAAAAAGCTAAATACTACACAGCGTTTTCAACTCCGCTAGGTCTATACCAGTGGAATGTGATGCCTTTTGGGCTTGTTAACGCTCCAGCTACCTTTGTTCGCATGATGCGACACATTTTTTCAGGTAGATCAGACATTATTACATACATAGATGACATATGCTTATTTAGTTCATCTTTTGAGGAACATGTTTTGGGTCTCGAATACGTTTTGGATACATTAAGAAATAACAATTTAACTGCTAAACCCACAAAATTACAAGTAGCGTTTCACGAAATAACTTTTTTGGGTCACATTATTGGAGCAGGATATATCCGAACACTACCCAGTACAGTTTCAAAAATTTTAAACATTTCCGTTCCTCAAACGAAGAAACAGGTTAGAAGCTTGTTAGGTCTAGTCCAACATTACAGTAGATTCGTACCTAACCTGTCATCCATCACGGCTGTATTGTCCTCATTACTGAGGAAGGACATGCCAGTGAAGGTGACATGGACTAATGAGTGTAATAATGTATACCTTAATATTATTAATATCTTTTCAAACCCACCTATTTTGAGACTTGTTGATGCTTCCAAAAAGTTTATTCTCCGCACAGATGCGAGTAACTACGGAATTGGCGCATGTTTGCTCCAATACCATGACGACATCCTCCATCCAAACTTGTACGTGTCACGAAAACTGAAACCACCAGAAGTGAAATACTCTACCGTTGACCGCGAACTTTTAGCCGTCGTGTGGGCGATAACCAAACTTGAGAAATTTCTACTGGGAGCCCCTTTCGTAGTACAAACTGATCAAAGGGCCGTAGCATCACTACGACGGGCGAATCATAAAAGTCCAAAGCTCACCAGATACTCTATTCTCCTTCAACCATTCAACTTTACGATTGAGTACATCTATGGGACAGACAATATCGTCGCAGACGCACTATCTAGAAATCCTTTGGATGTATAGCAATCAACACTGACACTTTTCTAATACGTCAACCGAAATTACGTGTCACAGAAGAATGAATCCTATCGCGAAATTCTTAACATGGAGATAAACCTTTGCTTACAATTCAACTAAATAACTTGTACAGACGATTGCGAAAACGAAATGAACTAAATCAAATGACACTATGGTCGTATTTACACCAGAACTTTGTGTGAATTTCATTTATGACAAAACTATTGGACACATTTCCTTGCATCAAGTGAAAATAATAGAAAAACACCATCAAAGTAACTCAGTATGCGACATGAACAATTGTCAATAGCTTCGATTCTCATGAACTGAAACATTTAAATATTTGTTTGTTAATCGGAATTCACAATGATCAAGCCTACGTATGGATCATCATATCCAACTTTCATTAATTTTAGTTAATTACGTTAAAATAATGGAAAATAAAATAAAAAGGTGAGATAAATATGAAAAAAATGAAATGAAATGAAGTTTGAAGATGAAAAAAAAATTTTGAAAGAAGAAAAAAAATAAGATCTCACATGATTCTTAGATAATGTTATTGTATGTAACTATTATGTTTATTAATTAGGTTGATACATTACATACTATATTATTGTTTAAATTAGTTAGATAGGTTTTAACAACTTAATACTACACTTATTTAATTTCCAACACACATAATTAAGTTAAATTTATACATTACTGTCTTTCGCTACTTTATTTTTCATTTATTTATTTTTTCTACTTAACATATCCCTTCAGTTCTCTCACATTAGATTTGCAATAACTTTATTTTGATTACACACTCAATATAATTAATTAATTAAATTTTAACTCGTTAAATTAGTCTGACATGACAGTTCATTGCGACATATTTTAATTTAATTATTTAATAGATATCAACATTAGTCATTTATGTATAACACTTATGTATAATATGATTATTAATATATTAGATGACTGTTACTGAGTCGACATGACCACGACACTGTTCTAGACAGAACATCGTAGTCCATATGCCGCATTGTTGGTTAAATTTTTCGATATTGTTAAATTTTTTTTTTTTGGTATTCATTCAGATAGGTTTTTGAAAAAAAAAAAAAAAAAAAAAAAATCTATCTAATAGATTTTTTTTTTTTCCCCCAGTGGACAGGGAATTGTTACGGCAGATTTATTGGCATGGTCTGCTAGAGGTTAACAGCATCTGATTTTAGGGGTTACAACGTGTAATGTAATGTAAAAGTATTATTGGTCTAGTGAACGCTGTGACGTTTCAGCGTTAGTTGTCACGCACGGTGACCAAGAGACGAGACCCCTTTCTAGACGACCGTCGAACCGATAAGACGTGTCCTTGGAATGTTTTATTGCCGGGCTTATATTGCCGCACAATTATAGTACATTAAATAATGGACATGGGTCAGTCCAATGTGATAACGAAGAAAGATGAAGGTACAGGTTAGTAATTGACTAAACCTTGTCAACGTGAATATATAGTCCGCCTTAGTTATTCTAATGCCAGACGCATAATCTCACTGTCGGTGTATTGGATTTTCCAACCACGCGTGCATACAGTTATGCGGTTCTGACTACTATGTTTTCAAGCTAGGAGACAAAGGACTGATTTGTAAAGGAATAATATTTGAAGTATGAACTGCAACTTATTATTTATAATTCTTCATGATGACCATGTGTAAACTGTTCTTGTATGGAGTCGATATAATAAATGTTTGTGGACTCGAGAAAGGACTTATCAAATCTATAACGTCAGAAGTTGACTGTATGATGAAGTTGTCAATATTATATCCCACCTTCGCGTACTTCACCATCAAGAGCACGATCTCATAATTTACTGAGAAAGACAATGGATAATTATATGTAAACGTAAATAGAAGAGCCAGTATAAACCAGCCCCATTAACAGTGTTAACGGCAACAGTGAAAAGCCAACGGTAACATAGACCTTACAGACAGTGGTCCTATGATATCAATAGCCAGTTTGAAAAAAGGGCGTACAGCAATATCCGTGACCTGTAAAGGTGCTGATTGATGTGCGCCCTTACGTGCAACACTTCGACATTCAGCGCAAGATTTACAATAAGTTGAAATGTCTTTATTTACCCCAGGCCAATAAAAGTGTTTTAGTAATCTATAAGCCGTACGGGAAATTCCCATATGTCCAGCAAATGGTACGTCATGCGCATTTGACAAGACTAGTGAGCGAAATGACGTAGGTACTATAACTTGTTTGAGAATGAAAGAGTAATTATCAAAACATCGTATCATAATATTATCCTGCATTTGAAACCAATGTCTTGAATTTTTAGAATGTTTAATAGTTCGAGCAATAGCTAATGGGAATAAATGTCCCAAAGAAGGATCCATTTGTTGTTTAGCTATAAATATATTTTTGTCAATGTAATGACAAGTTGTAATGTGTTGAGTGTGTATAGAAGAATTTAATTCATTTGTCTCTGCAGCTTGTTGTGCTCTGGTTGTGATCGCGTTAGCAAAGGAGGGATGATTTCTCTCCCAATCAATAATATCCTGTTCAGAACACTCTTTAACCCCCTTTATGTTACCGATAAGTAAATCACAACAAGGTCGATCGAGAGCACACACTCTTACTTTTCCCGAAAAGAACGGAGTATCTATTACCACATCTGCCAGCGGATAAGATTCAACAGTTCCACCGAAAGTTACGCACTTTATAGAGGTTCCCGTAAAGCAAGAAGAAGGAATTAGTGCCTTCCTTAGGCCAATGGTGGTGCATCCACTGTCACGTAAAATAGAAACAGGTGTGTCAAAAACAAAACCTCTATGGATCACGAGTGAGCCAACCCCATCATTTAAAGACAAAACTGGCAGAGCATGTCCACATCTCAGACGTGGAATAGATCCAGGTTGAAATAGAGTCATACATTCTTTGCAATTACCACTATTTTCCAGATCAAAACTACATGCATTGGCATGAGTATTATTCTCATTATTGGAAATATTATCATTACCAACGTCAAGCTGACAAGCGTGAGCTTGTGATCTTCCTCTACTTTGACTCCTAGAAAAATGTGTTCCTCTCCGATCCACTGGACAGTCAGACCGATAGTACTCCTTTTTGTCCGTGCGAGAAGAATCATCACGAGATGGTGGTGAGACATGATGTTTGTTATTGTAATTACTGTTATTGTAATCATAACGTGAGGGTGCCGAAAAATGATGTTTGTGAGTGTAATTATTATTGGAGTATTGATTATTTCTTTGCCATGACTTTTTATTATTATGGTTAAAGTTGCGTCTCTCTATACCCCGTGAGGGCGAATGATTATGAGGGAAATTATATCTACCTCTATAGGAATTTTGATAGTTATCCCTATACCGTTGGTCCATGCTGCGAGTGCGTGATCTATCATGAGTGACCGCACAAGCTGGCAAAGTTTCTAGGACCTTCGTCTTACCTAAAGGCAAGTTTGGGTGTGCGACCGAAAATTGTTGAGCCAATTTTTCCATTTCTCCTATATTTGTGGGCTTCCTTTCTTGAAGGAATGAGAAAATTTCAGTATTTACCGAAGATAAAATTTTGTCTCTTAAGAAGAGATCATAAAGACCTTCGAAAGATTTAGTAATATTAGACAGTTCAATCCATCTGTTTAGACACATCTTCACTGAAGACACAAAGTCTTCGACATCCTTAACATCCACAGGACCCATCGATTTAAATTTTAAACGATATCCTTCCTCATCTAAACAATATTTGCGAAGAAATACTGATTTTATGGATTCATAGTCGTTCCTTTTATCATCGGCAATGTTAAAAAAAGTTTGTAAACTTTCACCAGTAAGTAACCCGACAAAATGTTCAGGCCATGAGGCCTTAGGTAAATTTAAAGTCGTAACTCTTGATTCAAATCTCAAAAGAAAGAATCCTATATCGTCATGTAATGAAGAAAAATTTGGTAATTTTAAATTAATGATCTTAGACGATCCTGTACCAGACGATTCTCTAGAAGAAGAAGATTGTAAACGCAATTTTTCTAACTCAAAAGTTTTTTCACTTTCAAATTTCGCTTGTTCTGCAGCAATTTCTGCTAAACGAATTCTTTCCCTTCTCTCATGTTCCCTCTCTTCTTTCTCTCTTTCTTCTCTTTTTTCTTCTCTCTCTCTTTCTTTCTCTTGTCTTTTTTCTTCTCTTTCTTTCTCTTCTTTGTATTCCGCTATTTCTTTATTTACATAGGCTATAAGATCCTCACCCGAGAAATTCAAGTCCTTCCCATTCTGTATAAATCCCGCCTTAACTTTTACAAAGTCAGCCATAATATACTTAAAGAGTAATGGGATATAGATGCAAAATGAATATCTATCCCAATTGTAGTTAAATGACTGTACTTAGTCGTAAGGTAATTCAAACCTTTTCAAAACCAACTGTATATACAGTACTTCTTCGTTATGTGTGATATACTTGTCTCTGAAGTATATGATACTTATCAACTAATCTCACAGTGTATCCGTAATCATCGTATATATTAACATATCAGCAATTAACAATATACTATAATCCAGTACTAAATATCGCCTTTACTACCTATTTAAAAGCATGCCATACTATCACATTAGACAAAAGATTAACTGACAACATTGGAAACAAATCAGGAAAAAGACAACAATGTAAAAAGTCATAAAATCTTACCATATAATAAAACAGTTGTTTCCACCGTCAATGAACAGTACAGGACGAGATACAATCACATAGAACTGCTGTACATATTAAAAAGAAAGTCAGAGAAGAACTACAGGTACGAACATAATCATACTGAACTAAATAAGAATTCCACGACAATATGTTACGTGACAGCACAGCTAAACAACTAAGAAAATATTAATCTCAGTCAGAGCGGAAATACGACAGCACTAAATGCTGAATCCCTGAAAGAGATCAATACAATCAAAATCTATAGAACGACGACAACTAAATTCATCCAAAGATATAATTGAGTGTCGCCCACAAGAAAACATAAAACATAAAAGATACACAAAAATAAGATGTGCCTGACATTTTTAGGACCGGAGACCATGACCCTACAAACATATATTCGCTTATATGATTAAAATCCACGACCGCCAATCCTCGTTGTAAACAAAAAGCATCAACCTCGCAAAGTGGCCTTGAATCTATGCAATAAACACGGGTCAAGAAAAGAATGTAAAGTCTGGGTTGCACAACGCGTATAAGTGTCCTGTACAAGACGTTCCCTGTTCCTACTTAGGAAATCCAAGTGGTCAGCAAATCTGTTTGGTGACGTACGTAAAAGATTAAATCATCCTTCCTGACCATTGCAGACAAACGAAATGATTTCTCGGACATCAGGGTTGAAAGACTTGTCAGACTTGAAAGACCCAAAAGATTGGTTCTGGATACCGTCATGCTTCTCACGATTCATATTATTGGTATAATAAATGTCCACTGGTAAGTTTATTTTAGGATTTACAAGTCCGTTCAGGTGACCTTGATGTAATGGTTCACTACACCGATTCAACGTGAAATGGCCTCGAGGTGACAATATTCTTCATAGTAACCTGTGACCGCAGTATATTGTGTCGAAATTTCATATCTGTTCGTAGGCAGTCAAATGTCTGTTCAGCGACTTTAATAGAATATATGTTGTTTGGTATTAATGTCTTCCCAACAGTCCAAGGTCTTGGCATGACCTCGTACGAAAAATTGCAATTTCTATTGATTCCACAAATTCGTGTGCTTGATATCTTGCGTACTTTCCACAGTACAGCATTGTACAAATTCCAAACAATTAATTCCTCTCCAACGGAACGAGCCTCCCATATCTGTGGCGTTAAAAGTTTATATTCTTCAGTTGATTGTTTGTGCTCGTTTTCACACTGTGTCTAGGTTTATATATCATAGGTCCACAAGATTCAGGACAGCCACAATAGTTCATTAACGATACTTTCTATGACTCGAAGATTCCACACAACGATCAATATA
The DNA here is from genome assembly GCA_024509875.1 of Oreohelix idahoensis. Lineage (NCBI taxonomy): Eukaryota > Metazoa > Mollusca > Gastropoda > Stylommatophora > Oreohelicidae > Oreohelix > Oreohelix idahoensis. The sequence continues at coordinate 1,168,323 of JAMPIV010002061.1, read as the reverse complement.
ACAGCTGGATATTTTAGTAACATTCCATTTATTATTCACGTAGGCAATACATCATTACACAGCATGCATAATTAGGTAGATTCAGCAACTCCTATAATCCGTAGGTCTATATAAACATTACCTCATTCCTATTCCTACCTTTAGTTGTATTTAATAAACATTAATATGTTTCAAGACACTTCTATTTTAACATTTCCCATATTTCTACCATTGGGTAGAATACACACACAAGTCGCCCATTCAGGGTCAAAACACGCTCTGTCCATTTTTCCTCCACACTGCTCACGTCATGTGCGCAATACACATATCGACAAATTACTATCGTGCTGCGCTCATCAGCCCAAAAATCCTATACATTTTCTAGCGTGTGGCGTGCAATAGCCAGCGCCACAACCTAGTATGTATAATTATTTTATATGTGTTTTTTCCTTTATTCAATGAATACTGGGGTTAACCCTAACTTTGCCAGCGTTAAGTACTGATGAGCGATATCTGTGAAGAACTAAAACATTTTCCTTGAAAGCCTTGGTGCATAATCTTTACAAGTACCCTATAGGTTAAATGAAGTAACAGGCCTATCGCGCCACATTTAATTCTTCCTGAGAAACAACTCAAGTACATTTTTAGCCTATGTGGCAAGTAACATATTAACGTCAGTAACATTCCGACGGAGTTTTGATTAGTGGTGTGGTGACCGAATAAAGTCCTAACCAGAAAAAAAGTAGACACCGATCTGACATTCCTCATTTCTAGAAACCTAAGCTATTGACACTGTGCTCGTTGTTAATGTTCGTGCCTGGACAATTTTAATGTGACCTAAACAGTCATCCGAAAAAATAAGAACACCCAAGGAATCGTTCCCCGAAGCAGAGAATTCAACCCGTCTTTTTGGAACTGGGGATTTCTTGGTCAAAGACTGCCATTGACGATTCTGTATGTGAATGTCCTAAAAAAAATGTGTTTCCAGAAGTGGCTATCAAAGCTGTGAGTATGAACAAATGCACGTGATCACGGCTGAATGAATAGAGTGAATGCAGGACTGAGTGATTTCTTTATTGTTGTAATTTTTGGCACCCATTTTGCTGTCTTAACTTTCTTTATGCAAGTATTGCTAACCATAATTCCCTTAGAATAGAGCAGGGATATCCAGTCTGTCCATACCTTGAAAAAAAAACGCGGAAAATATTAGACCAAATCATACGTATCTGTGACTCTTTGGGCTATCATCTTTCTCCTAACGGGACTGTGGGCTAAACATCGAGGGAAGATCACAACTGTGGGTCTATCATTTCTTGTAGCAATTCCTTGATTTTTATGACTATTTGTATATGCTTTGATGTAATTTTTATGTGTTGTGATGAAATTTTAGATGATAATTAAAATTTCTCGAGAACTTAATCAGCGCGTTGGTCAGCTCGTTCCAAATTATCTGTATAATCATTGTTATAGTTTTCCCACGTCTGTACGTCTAACTGTCATCTTGTATGTGCGTGCACGTGAGTGGATAGAAATATATATGTAATATATATATATATATATATATATATATATATATATATATATATATATATATATATATATATATACATATATATATATATATATATATATATATATATATATATATATATGTGTGTTTAGACTGTCTGACTCCTCTAAATCTGTCGTAGAAGATAGGTGAAAGAGAGAAGATTTCTCGATTTCCGAGACAGCCTCTATCATAGTCTACCATCTCACTCGTGGAAATCTATTGCTATTACTATCTATCACTGTGACTATCACTTATTCAAATCTAATCAGAAGGGACCAACCCAAGTCTTAATTCTCCTATCTAAAACCTACGACAGAAGCGTGAAACGTCAACAATGACAGTAGAGAAAAAGAGAGTGCTAACAACAGAATAATGTACCTAATTCAGTACGCACAACAAATGTAGTTCGATTCTGCCGGAGAGGAGAAGAGAGCGCACAAATTATGTTGCAAAATATATACTCAATATTTTATAAACAAAATTCAAGCCGTTATCATGCATTTTCTTCATACAGGCGTGTGCTTCATGAACCACAGTGTACGTGACAACACGCCATAGACACACAGTGTGGGCCATAAAACCGGCCGCTGATATTAGTTCCGTGAACTTAACAACACCAATATCTATCTATCTATCTATCTATCTATCTATCTATCTATCTATCTATCTATCTATCTATCTGTTTGTCTGCTTGGCTTCCGGCCTATGCCATTCCGTATGTCCATCAGTCCGTCTGTCTTTCTGTCTGTCCGTCAATCTATTCTCCGGTTTTAATGTTTATCTGTCCGTCTCTGTGTCTATATATTTATCTCTATACCACAAACAATCTAACCTTAACCCCAGCCAGCAAAACCACAGGGGTTCAATGACTCATCCTGCCCTGGCAGACGCGACTCTTATAAATATTTTACATTAAATAAACAACATCAAAACATTATAAACAACTCCGAGCAAAAATGAGCTATCAAAACACCTTCGTCCTTTCATATTAGTATAATTTAGTTACGACTATCTTCCACGTTCACAGTTTTCCAAACAGTCTTTACGTCACACAGTCAGAGATAACGGTCCAACAAACAGCTGATCTGATCAACGAATCTAGGCCAAGGATTTCTCCCCTCTTGGTGGTAGATTAGTATCGGAAGGCGGAAAGTACTTTAGTTGCAAGGTCAAATTTTGACTGCATTCAAAAATGTATTTTAAATCTTTAGATCGTACCGGTACGTTAAATAAGTATTTTGGAGTTTCGTAGTTTAAGAAAAACCTGGACGAGTAATTGACTCTGCTCGTGAGTTAGGGAAGGCAAAGGCAACGAGGAAGTGAACTGGTCACCCCACCTCATGAACATGTTGGACATAGTACGGTGGACTCTCTAACACTTCACTCCCCTACGTAGTTTCTGCTATGGGAGTATCTATACTTTGTCTTTAATGCCGTGTTGCATTTTAGCACGAGCCGTGTAGTTTCCGTGATCTCTGAGGAGACAAAGAATAAATAGGCTTACTGTCCCCTCAGGGATGTTGTCAGAGCCGATTAACACGTGATTGTGCATGGGGTTAGCAGCCCGTGTTCTTTCAAAGAGCGCCCGATTTGCAGCGTGGTTAGAGCCCCTGCCTCTCACGGCATAGTTACTGAGCTCTGGGTTAACGCGGCTGCTACACGGGTCAGAGTTACTACGTTCGAAACCTGATAGTGTACCGCTGCGGTCTACCCATCTGCAAGTGGGCATCTGACTCTGCTCTTCAGTTAGGGAAGGCAAGGGCAGCAGAGAAGGAAACTGGTCACTTATCCTCATAAAGCTGGACCTAGAATAATGTATAGTTAAGTCTATAATATTTCACTCCCCTACGTCAATATCCACGACAGGCCTATCTATCTATCTATCTATCTATCTATCTATCTATCTATCTATCTATCTATCTATCTATCTATCTATCTATCTATCTATCTATCTATCTATCTATCTATCTATCTATCTGTGATAGGGTGGGCGAGATGATGATGATGCTGTTATGATATGTGATCACCTTCTTGCACACTCGCAACCGACCCGATCAACAATAAAACTCTGATTCTTAAGGCAGGGGCTGTATTTATTCATACAACACAGTCAGTGACCAAGCGCATGAAGCAAACATTCAACAAATAAAACAAAGCAAACAAAACAAAACACCCAGCCAGTGCTCAGTTGCTAATCCTGAAAGGAAACAAAGCACCGACTAGTTAAAATCATAATAGTTAAATAATGAGAAACGATACTCTCACCTGTCAAACAGGCCTTCCACGCCACCTGACACACTCAACTATCACACACACTCATGCATGTCGTCCAATGAGACTAGTATAGTGTTGTGCATGAGGCTGGCAATCTCACCATGTAACACAGATTGGTACCGAAACCACTACTGCAGGAGCATCTGAATGCTTTGTGGGGGCTTCATGTGGATGCCACCCACATTGGTGGCCCCATGCTCCATAAGGAGTGAGAAGAGAAATATATATCTCCAAGTGAGCCCACGTGCTCTCACAAACCATTTTACACAAAACAATAATTAAATAATAATAAAATGGACATAGAATAATATTCAACTATATGTACAACGAATACTCTCATTAATGGGCATAAACCAGCACCTCGCAACTGATCCATTTCAATATTTGTCCCTGCACTCCGAAGCATGTCGTATATGCCGACTGATGAGATTGGGAACTCATCATATAAAACACATTGTTACAGAAACAAACCACTGCCATAGCATATAAATGCTTCGTGCAGGCTTCTGTTGGATTCAGCCGCACTGGTGTCGCCCTGCCCCGCAAGGAGCAAACAACACGTTTATGTCTCAAATGTGATCCGCGTACCACAAATCTAAAAGACTATTCCCACCTCACTCAAAGTAACACACTAAAGATATACAAGTAGAATAATCAATTATCGTGAAATACACTAAATCACGCTTACATCAAAGAATGAAATAAAATTACTCTTGACTTAACAACTAGAACTAAATTCATCACCTAAAGGAGATTTAACACGAAAACTATCTCTTCCATTACTGAAGAAAATTACATTAACCTGCCTTCACCCACGTGTCAATTCACACAATATAAAATAGCGTAACATTATAGGCCTATAACGCGTGATAACTAAGCGTGTTATGCAGACTCATTGGCGCTTTCTTTATGCACAGTCATTAACACGTGGCCCCCCGGTTGCCATCTTGCCAACAAGTTAATATTATCTAAATTACAGTCCCAGATAACATCTCTGTCCAGTTCCATGTATGAAATACTCTCCTACTAAATTTGCCCGGTCTGATGAATGAAATAATTGCTACTAAACTCTTACAGCCGCAATTTGGACTTAACAGCAGTAAAATTCACACATATTTTCACTCATCTATCATTTCAGAACTAAATATAATGTCCTAAAAAGAAATCTCCTCATGAAACACATCTATCTATCTATTTCGTTAAACATTAGAACAGACACGCTGAATATATTTCTAAAGCTACAGGGAAATAATGGTAATTTCACTAGGAAATTATCTAATCTGCTTTAAAATCAAACTCACGTGTTAAAGGCATTTACAGATCGACTCTGGTTTCTTACTCTGGGCTGCTCTTGCAAATAAGGGTCTTTCGCACGCTTACTCTCTCTTTATATAGGCCCTAGGGCTAATCACTCAACTTAGTCCGCGCGCGCAGTAATTGGGTCACTTAAATAACACTCGCCTTAGATGCTATAGAAGGAGCCAAAAACACAAATATAAAACACATCTATTTCTAGGCTTTATTGTGGCCCAGTAATATATCTTCCTCTTGAAGATGTTGTGGTAGAAAGGCACTGAACCACGGGGACAATCGTGATGACAAGATGGTGCTAAGAACGACAGACAAAATGGCGATGAGAAGATGGCGCTGTCACGTATCTATCTATCTATCTATCTATCTATCTATCTATCTATCTATCTATCTATCTATCTATCTATCTATCTATCTATCTATCTATCTATCTATCTATCTATCTATCTATCTATCTATCTATCTATCTATCTATCTATCTATCTATCTATCTATCTATCTATCCATCTGTCTGTCCGGTTTCGTCTCTTGTCGTTTTAAATTTGGGTTTACACGAGATATTTTAAGATGTCACATGAGTTTCATCAACATGGAGACCACATCAGCTGCTTACCCTGACTTGTTTGTTCTTCACATTTTGTTATATTTTAGATAATAATTACTAATAAATCAGCAAAGTGAAATCATCTGTATTAAGGTAAAGGTAGTGTCATAGCAGATACTGCCGTAGCGGAGTGAAGTGTTAGAGGCTTCATTATAATAAGTTTCAACTTTATGAGGTAGGGCTAACAGTTCCCTTTTTTGCTGCCGTTGCCTTCTTTATCTCAGTATCTCAAGAACAGAAACAGGTACCTACTTACATTTGGGTTGACTGCAGAATGATGCTACCAACCGGAACCTGGTAACTTTGCGAACAGCTGGAGGAGGAAGAGGAGGGAGAAGAAGAAGAAGAAAAATGAAAGAAAGAAAGAAGTAGCAGAAGACGAAGAAAAAGAAAAGAAAAGAAAGAAAGAAGAAAAAGAAGAAAAGAAGAAGAAGAAAAACAGAAAAGAAAGAAAGAACTAAGTAGACGAAGAAGAAACAGAAGAAGAAGAAGAAGAAGAAGAAGAAGAAGAAGAAGAAGAAGAAGAAGAAGAAGAAGAAGAAGAAGAAGAAGAAGAAGAAGAAGGAGAAGGAGAAAAGAAAGAAAGAAAGGAGAAGAAGAAGAATGTCACGGGTTGCCTCCCCTTAGCTCTGCAGTAGTGGACCAACAGCGGCCTAAAATCAAGAGTAACTAATGTGGGTCTTCAAAGGTGTCTACCTTCGCACAAGATTACTCTTGGTAGAGTTGTAGGTAGAAGGATAATGATGCTTCTACCCCAAAGTGGTGTTCACTACAAATTCAGAAAGGCAGAACAATGCTGCATGAGGCTGAGCAAATGTTAACTCTAGTATCTGCCGTCAACTTTTGTGAAGGATAGGGTTTTCTTAGCTCGTTCAATGTGACAGTACGGACTGTTACGTCGGATTAACACTAAGGTGCTGCCACTTAATTATAGTTAGGGTAAGAATACTTAGCAAGATTTAACACTAAGTATTTGAGCGTGTCTAGTTAGCGTAATAACACTAGTCACAAATCCTATGAGTGATTTAATTAAAGGTTAAGAAATGACGTCATCGAACTTGGGGTAGAATTGCCCACTAGTTTGGACGGAAGTGATGGTTTGAGAGAAGGGGGTTAAGTGAGTTGGTTTTAGGCACGAGACGAGCGAGGCAGTGATTTTGGGGTTTGGACCATCTTGTAAGTTCGATGGCTGTGTGTTATTTCTTGGGATGACTGGTTTGTATACCACAGAAGCACATGTATTTATGAACTATTATGAAGTTGTCAGAGTGTGCAGACACTTAATAAAGGTGTTCATTCATATTTAATCCAGCTTGAACTTATTTCCTGAACGTCAGTAGGAAGTGTCGTTTGTTTACATCAGGTAATTGAGAAAAGAATGTTACCATATTTTCGACGATCATGCAGCCTAAAACATAAACACAGTTACGAGTCTCCAAAAGAACTACCTGGGTTATGTTCCTATTCTGTAATCACCATCTCTGGCAGTCGCCAGTAAAACAACAGATGAACATTGATAAAAGATTCCACCCCATTCTCACCCTGTCACACTAGACTTGATTTGTCACCGTGACCAAGCCTGATCACATCTAACTTGATTTGGTGCCGTTCCCGTCTACTCCCCTGGCCACATAACTTGATTTGGTGCCGTGACCAGCTCGTAACTGCCTTTTTACGATGGATTCAGCTACTTGATTTGGTGCCCGTGACCAGCTCGTAACTGTTTTTTTATGATGGATTCACCCATTCAACAGCTAGAGCATCGGGTATACTTGTTACAACAGCAAAATCAACTGCTTCAACAGCAATTGTCACAACAACAGGCAGCGAGTAAAACTTTACCTGATTCTCCGGATACTTCATCAACACATTACAGTCCATTGCAAATACGCTCAGCTCCGTAACACAGAGTGCCAATTACCAAAACATTAATAACATTGTCAAGCCGTTTCACGGTGATGCTTCTCACTTTAGACAATGGCTTGTTGATATTGACAAGTTTGTGTCTTTGATCCCCTCGGCAACCGATGAGGACCGAAAGCGTGTTGCATTCTTCTCCTCCCAGTCATTGGTAACTGATTTCTTGCGCCGTCGTGCACAACTTTTCCCTACAGAAACTTACGCGTCACTGAAGAAGGCACTGGTCAGTCGCTATTCATCCATAACTGACTGTCAGCACGCGTGGACTCTTCTTCGTAGGGTACACCAGGACAGACAGGAACCTGTACAATTTTATGCAGACAGACTGTTAAATTTGGCTGAAGATGCCTTCATTGATTCGTCTTCCACATCTGCAGATATTGATCGGCAGCTTGTTGGTATTTTCATTGATGGTTTGTCATCCGACGCACTTAAGTTGCATCTGATCCGCAAGGATCCTCAGACAGTCACAGATGCAATACAACAGGCCATCACAGAGGACAACGTGAAGAAACGCTTTACCAACCGTCTTGGTCGCGAGCCTCGTCTTGAACACCAATATGATGACGAACCGATGGACGTTAGCTATTGCCGCCACTCTTGGCAGCAACCTTCAAGGTCACCAATGCCTTGTAATAATGCTTCCAATTACACTGACAAACAACATTTTTCTTTCTTATATAAGAATAAGTGTTCTTAGGTCAGTTTCTTGCGCTGATTTCAAATTTGAAATCCATTTATCTCTATCACGTCGAGTTTTTAAGATATTTGTGAATAAATATATTTTTGGGAAACCGTTATTTGCTCCGTTTCATTTTTACTATATAACTTATTAAAATTAATAAAATGCAAAATAATTCTACTTTTTATACTGCTAAAAGATGCATGACATATGTTACGCTATTTTTCAAATAGTTACTGTATTTTGAAATAATTCTGAGCGAAATATGGCTTCTAGAAGTTGTAGAAATTCGGCTGATCTGTTCTGTTATGTGTGCGGATATTTTACCGATCGTGTTCACCAGAAAAACTTTACACCATTACTAAAGAAAGCATATGAACTTTATTTCGATTCGAAAGTTGATGATGCAAATAAATCTTGGAAGCCAAATGCAGTTTGTTCGACTTGTGCAAATACATTGGCAGGTTGGTTACGAAAATCGCCGAAGCATAAGTCGATGCCTTTTGGAGTGCCAGTAATATGGCATGACCCGACAAATCACGCTACTGATTGTTACTTCTGCTTGACATATATCCATGGTTTCACTTTTAAAACTAGAAAGTCTGTGGTTTATCCAAATATTGAATCGGTTTTGAAACCAGTGCCTCATGATCCAATCACGTGTCCGATCCCAGTTCCACCAGAACAATATCCGTTGGACGTGAATGAACCATCAGAAAGTGATAGTTTACCTACTTTAGAAACTAATTCTGACTCGGATTATATACCGGTGAATGATGGTGTTCACTTAATTAACCATTCAGAACTTTCAGACCTGATACGTGATCTCGCTATTACCAAAGGACAAGCAGAATTACTCGGTTCGCGACTCAAAGAATGGAATCTTTTAGCGTCCAATACTCCGATATCTAAATTTCGTCATAGACACAGAGAACTTGTTCAATACTTTGAGATGGATGATGACATTTGCTATTGCAAAGATGTAAACGGTCTAATGGTGCACCTCGGTCATGAGCACATAGTCAACGATCAACGAATGGTGACTTTTCATTGACTCTTCCAAGACTAGTCTAAAAGCCGTGTTATTGCATAACGGAAATTTATTTTCATCAATTCCAGTCGCCTACCTGTTCATATGAAAGAAACTTATGACAATATGGCTATACTTTTGGCAAGAATAAAGTACAATGACTACCAATGGCGGATTTGTGGAGACCTAAAGGTCATTGCAATTCTCACGGGCATGCAGACTGGGTATACTAAATTTTGTTGCTTCCTATGTGAATGGGACAGCCGCAACAGACAGGAACATTATGCAAGAAAGGTGTGGCCTATCAGGGATCGTATGCAGCTCGGGCATAAAAATGTAATACACGAGCCATTAGTTAACAAAGACAGCATCATTTTACTAACATTACATATAAAGTTGGGGCTCATGAAGAATTTCGTAAAAGCGTTAGATAAAACGAGCAAAGCTTTCACTTATCTTCGAGAAAAGTTTCCGCAAGTTAGCGATGCAAAGATAAAGGAAGGTATCTTTGTAGGACCTCAAATTAGGAAAGTTATTGCAGACAAACAATTTGAGAACTTGTTACATGGTAGTGAACTTCGCGCATGGATGGCATTCAAATCGATCGTCGATAACTTTCTGGGAAATCACAAATCTGTCGACTATGTGCATATTGTTAAGCAGTGCATAGATGCATACAGAATTATGGGCTGTAACATGTCCCTCAAAATCCATTTGCTCGATTCGTATCTTGACTTTTTCCCTGACAACCTTGGCGAAGTCAGCGATGAACATGGAGAACGATTCCATCAAGATATCGCCGTAATGGAGTCACGTTATCAAGGACGGTGGAGTGTGACCATGCTTGCCGATTATTGTTGGATGCTTCATTGCGATGTACCACATGCCATTCACCGACGAAAGTCGACTGCAAAGAAATTCAAGCCTACATAACTGTTATACTTCTTGTACGAATGATGCTGTAATACTGTATGCGTTGTTAAAAAACTTCAAATGCATATTTCTAGAGATCCCGACCTGATAGAGAAAAACGGTTTGCAGATTTAAAAACAGCGCATTAAAATTAACCAGAAAAACATAGCAATGTTAGAGAAAGAAAAAAAAAATTTTTTTTTGTTAGCCAGTGTTATCAGTACCAGCCTCGACGCCTTCACCATCCACCAGCGCCACAGGTCCATCAAATAGCTCCAATAATATGTTACACTTGTGGGCAAAGGGGACACGTCTCGCGCAGCTGTTTACTGCGGCTACAAAGTAGTCCACAGCCTCACAGTAATCCCGTGCCACAACCATTACATCATCAGAACAGACAGCAACAAACAGCTGCTGGAAGGGCACACTGGAACAGTCTCAATAAAAGACACTGTCGCATTACAGTGAGAAACATTATCAATGTAATCAAACAAGGAAAGATATTTGAAATAAATAATGTTACCAGTGACCAACAAAGATGTATGGTAACGACAGAAGATGGACTAAGAGCATATATAAAGCCAGTAACACAGTGGAGAAAAACCTTTAACAGACGTTATCATTCCTGTTCCACCGCTGAGGTTCATATCCCTCTTCCTGAGCTGTACTCACGTATCCACTCCCATGATGCTCGTTTGGCTGAGTTACCCTCCGTTACTCCAGGCCCCTCTCATGCTTCGCCTCAGCATGATATTATTGTACCTCCTATTACTGCCGCAGCTCCTGTCCATACCTCCCTTCCTCCCCCTGTTCACCTCTCTTCTGATTCCACTTTTCCTCCCCCTGTTCACCTCTCTTCTGATTCCACTTTTCCTCCCCCTGTTCACCTCTCTTCTGACCCCGCTTTTTCTCCCCCTGGTTATTTTCCTCCGCCTCCCTCCGACCTTGATACAGAACATGAGTCTGACTCTTCAGATGTTGAATCTTCTCTTTCTCCTTATGGTTATTTTCCTCCGCCTCCCTCCGACCTTGATACAGAACATGAGACTGACTCTTCAGATGTTGAACCTTCTCTTTCTCCTTATGGTTATTTTCCTCCGCCTCCCTCCGACCTTGATACAATACAAGAAAAGTACCAGCTTGACATAGAATCAGAATTCGATTCGTCAAGTGGGGAGGATAGAGTTATGGGCCCCGACGAAATTGGATACAGGTCGGATGAGCTCGAGCATATAACGGACGACGAAGGCCGTAGAATTTATTGGCCGAAAAATGAGATTAGTGATCTTGACTCTTCCCCCGATTATTCTTCTTTTGATATTGGACCTGATGTTCCTCTTCCCTCAGCTCGTTTTCTCTTTAGACGTCGTCATCCAAAATTCATTTACGATTCTGTTCCCTTTCCTAAGCCCCTTCACCAGCGGGCCGCCCATGTACGAACCCGTTTTCGTCCACTCCGTAGTCCATGGCATTGTTCCTACATCCGAACCTACACAGTACGATCCTCGCCTGTTATTGTAAGCCATTGAAAGATTGGAAGCAATGAACATTTTTGCAAAGATGTTTACAAATTGAACTGCACTTACCTCCAGATGCCGTCTCCGGTCAGGTTGACATTTCCTGCCCTGCTATTATTTTTAGCATGAAGTCGACCCCGCTTCTCGTGTCTTCCGATGCAGATCTCCTACACAATACCCCTCCTGCTGAATTGCTTGATCCTGATGCTACCTTGAAGTCCAATCGTTACGCATCCTTGAACATCTGGGTTACACACTTTACGCACATTTCCAGTTCAGATAGGAAAGTCCAACAGCCATTATTTATGGAGAGATGTTATACGTTTGGTCCGCAAGAAAGACATTGTCGACTATGCCAGTACATGGACAGTTCCCTCACGACATCCTTTCGACCACTGCTGATGGAGATCCACCAACTCAGACGATCTCTGCAGTCCTGATATATTGTAGTTGATGTAGTTCCCTTTTACACGCGTTAGCGTCATTATGTCACATTATTTTTGACTGATGTAATATTTAACAATCTTGTATGCCCCTATGATTTTTGTTTTTTTGTTTTTTTTTAGTGTATTTTTTTTGCCATGTTTCTGACGTAAGATTTTACCCAGATTTTTTAAATGTTTACATCGTTCTGTTGTACCAAATAAAAGTGATTAACTAATGTACATCTTCACCCGCCACTAATGTTGGCATCATTCACGATTTATTATGATGATGACACCATATTGCATTATGATTGTTTGAATTTTCATTTATTGTTACACCGACACTCATACATGTGATTTAACTATTTGCCCATTTATATATTCTATACCATTGTCCATTGATTACCATGTTTCCATTCCATTCATTGTTTCCGGTTATTGTTACACCGACAAAGTCATTTTTTTAAAATGAGACTTACCCATTTTGCACATACTTTGCCACCAAGTTCTGTGGTTCTATTTCCATTTGTTCCATTCATATTTTTTTCATCACCCACTTCAGTGAAGTGTAGGGTAACAGCCATTTTGGGCATCCGCTATATTTTATGTGCACCCGCCATATTTTTTTTACCAGTTTTTTTTTTCCTTGCGACGTTAACTCGCTTGTCATGTTATTTTATGTTTTATGATTCGCACAAGTGTGAGAGATATTGATGACTATCAACCCATAAAGCGTTTTGTTAGTTCGTTAATGAATGTTAGTTACTGTTCTATTTTGCCCATATATTTTTTGCCACTTATCAGTACTATTTGTAGCTACCATAACTTCCATTTTTTTTTATCCATCTGTCCCTCGTTTATGTTATGTCCATCAGTCCCTACCACTTCATGATCGATTTTTGTGTGAAATGTTAATGGTGTTATTTCATCCATCATTCCCATCTATTGTTTATTGTAGTCCTTCAGACATGATTTATGGTGGGATACATGAATCCCAATAATTTTGTTTCAGAGTTAGTAAATTTTTTTTCTAGGGAATAAAGTGTCTCCCTACGGGATACACTTTAGTGGCCCCGGGCGTATGTGACAGTACGGACTGTTACGTCGGATTAACACTAAGGTGCTGCCACTTAATTATAGTTAGGGTAAGAATACTTAGCAAGATTTAACACTAAGTATTTGAGCGTGTCTAGTTAGCGTAATAACACTAGTCACAAATCCTATGAGTGATTTAATTAAAGGTTAAGAAATGACGTCATCGAACTTGGGGTAGAATTGCCCACTAGTTTGGACGGAAGTGATGGTTTGAGAGAAGGGGGTTAAGTGAGTTGGTTTTAGGCACGAGACGAGCGAGGCAGTGATTTTGGGGTTTGGACCATCTTGTAAGTTCGATGGCTGTGTGTTATTTCTTGGGATGACTGGTTTGTATACCACAGAAGCACATGTATTTATGAACTATTATGAAGTTGTCAGAGTGTGCAGACACTTAATAAAGGTGTTCATTCATATTTAATCCAGCTTGAACTTATTTCCTGAACGTCAGTAGGAAGTGTCGTTTGTTTACATCAGGTAATTGAGAAAAGAATGTTACCATATTTTCGACGATCATGCAGCCTAAAACATAAACACAGTTACGAGTCTCCAAAAGAACTACCTGGGTTATGTTTCTATTCTGTAATCACCATCTCTGGCAGTCGCCAGTAAAACAACAGATGAACATTGATAAAAGATTCCACCCCATTCTCACCCTGTCTAATTGCTTATAGAAAAAGTTATCGTCACTGGGTGATGTTACGGCGTTAAAAACTGGATAGTTCACTTGGCAGCTTTTATGTTTCTACTTAGCTGCCAATGAGTTTGTCTGTTCTGCTCCAGGGGATGTTTGGTTCTTTGTAGATGGATGCCTGATTCACACTTGTCACTGGTCAAGTTTGAAAGTTGTATCACTTTCCAAGAACTGTCATAGAGTAACTCCAAAGCTGGTGCCTCGTCTTTAAGACCCGTCTGATGATGGTGTCTGGTGTCGACTTCAGGCCACTTATACCCTCACTTGTTCCAGAGATAGTACCCTTGTCAGAACCTCTAACCGGGTAAGGGAAGGTACTAGCTGGCTACCCTCACTCGTAGGGCTATACCACTACCGTGTGGATTTACTATAAAGCTGACTCGTATATGCTAGAGGATGACCACACGCACACTGGCTGACATAATGAAATAACACAGCTTAACAGCTACAATCCCTTTTATTAAATCACAAGACCACTTGGCCAAAACACGACCATGGGGAATACATAATGAATGAATACATAAGCACTACTAGCTAAACCTTAATACAACTTCAGACAAAATGACGCCGAACTACTCCAATGTGAGTCCCCTCACATAAGTCATAAAGACGATTAATAACTACCAAAATCGATCGTACTTACAAACTGCCGGTCACAAAAATACACCTAAGAGTCTAACTAACTCTCAAATATTGGCACAGGACAAGGCACTCACGGTAAAACGCTGTCTCTCGAAAAAACTCCATTCCAGGGTAGACAGAAATTGGCTAGTAGCGAACGTCCATCCAGGACGACAGATGAGCCCACAATCCCCTGCGACTCCGTTGGAGCCTAAATTTCCCGCCGGTCATATGACCTCAGTCGTTCGTCAGCTTTCGTCAGCCAAACGGCGGCTTCCGAATGATTTGCTCGATGTACGAACAAACGGTGACCCGTACAGCGAAATAGCGCCGTGACAGTCGTCAACTAGTACCACCAAATATTGTCACAAAAGAAAAGAACAAATACCCTCTTGAGTATTGCGTTTTCCGACACATACTTATGTGTCCCCCTCTTCCTATTCCACCATCCCATCTATCTCAGAACTGTTACACTCGCTGAGAATTAATATTAATCCCATTGAGCGGAAAAACATTCATTACATTTAGGTTGAATAGATTTATATTTACCTTTACATTGGTTGAAAATTTTAAAAACTTTCATTACTTTTAGAGTGAATATGTTTACATTTACATCTACACTGGTTGAAAATGTTAATAATGTAATAAGTAGATACATCATTTCTTTCATCATTCACTCCCTGCTTCATATGGAACTTGGGACTACCTCTGCTTTCAGTTCTCTAGAAGACACTCGCATAAAGCAGTCATCAGCCCTTACAGTGATGGTTCATGAAATCATCATTTCATTTGCTGAGGTAGCCAGCCTCGTATGACTTGAACATCCACTAGCAATTTTCATGTATTAATATTCACAAGTAAATATATACATATTATTTTACATGTTAATAATGCAAAATATAGAATTTAACATGTACAACTTACGCAAGTCTTTAGGCTCACAGACTGCTGGCTCAGAGAAATAGTTTAAGACAGCTTGACGATGCCTCTTACACGTGGTCTGGGGTGTTACTTTATAATAAGCTCCCACTTTGACTCCGTGTTTCAGATTCCTCAGATTCCGGTTTTCCTTGTCAATGTAGCTAGAGTTTTCCTGGAAGATAATTCCTCAAGATGCCGAAACAAAGTCCGTTCGATAAATTAAATTCTGATTCTGTTATTTACTCTGGCTGGTCTAGTTATCTCTTGACGAGTTGAATTTCACAGAGCTTTCAACCGACTAAAGTGTCAGGTTATATTGCCTCTTTCGTTCCTGGCACGCGTTGTTTACTATTAGATAGGCCCCAATCAGAAATGTGGTTATTCTTACATCTCGAATGCCGGCCAATAGTTACAATCATGCTTGGTGTGATGGCGTCTGTTCAAAAAATTTCCTCATAGGAAAATTCTGCATGTTATTTAACAGGTAATTTCTCCCAAATATGAGCGTGAAACCTCCGAATATTCACTTCAGTGACTACAAATAACTTCTCACCTTTATCTAATGTAATATCTTCGTAATACTTCTATCCAGATGCTATTACCTCATTCCGTCTTCCAGGTTCATGTCTATAATATGTCCGCAGATGGTTAATTTATCTCCCAGTCCTTGTGCAAACTCCGACCCTCGTGTAACCATCTGGGCTGTGACTCTCCACGACAATAATTATGGAATCCCGATCGCCATATCAGTGCTAAATAAACTGGCTCGGGTACGTCGTGCTAATCCGGCGCGGCCAAGATTTGGTACACGAGAATTTTACCAACATGACTGTCGGTCAATATTGCATCAGCAACAGACAAGACGAATTCTTACTGAAAGGAATGTAAGGTGATTAGAAAATAGCTAATATCTGATTGAAAGCAGAGAAAGAAAATGTGCCGACCATTGAAAATTTCAGGTAATCAGTACTCACAACAAATGTAACTGCCTACTGCCGGACATGAGAAGAGATCGACCCAATAATTCCGTCACAAAGAAGAAGAAGAAGAGTATGTATATAGCTAACTGGTGTCTCTGTCTAAAGATAGGAACTATAGTTCTGTGAAGGTGACAAAACGTTTCATTACGCCTCACATAAAACTTTTCATTTGTCGGTATTATTTATAAACGAACGAGCATATCTTACTGAGACCATTAGATGAAAAGAAGACGCTAGATATGGATAGGACACACATTGAGGAAACCTGTTGATAGCATTACTAGACAGTCCTTATTCTGGAATCCCCACTGTTATGAGAGGTAGAGGGTGACCAAGGAACACACGGAGAAAAGAAAAGGAGACAAACCTGAAGGGGATGAAGTAGACATGAAAAGACCTTGATCTCTTCGCACGGGGCAGGAAGACTTGGCGTAAGTTTGTTGATGGCCTATGCTCCTTGGGGAGCTGAAGAATGATGATATCTTAATGACAAAAATCCGGAAAACATTGCAAGAGGACATCAGCTCACACAGTTTTAAGTTACAAAAAATATGTTTCATCATGCCATTTTCGCTCATTAAAAAATGTGCCAAACACAAAACAAAACAAATAAGAAGTCTTTAACACAGGCTGGTGTCGCGAGATAAGATATAAATGTGACGTCACTATGAGACCACTTTACCTTCGTAGCCGAATGCAAAACCATTACTTTTTTTAAATCTGTTCCCTGGATTTGATTTTTGGGACAATAAAGCAGGTAGAAGTCATGTACACTTCCTAAGTATATCTCAAAGTGGGCTCCGAGAAACCGTATCTACGGCAGAGCTTCTTAACATGTAGCCCATGGGGTCTGTGAATGGATTCTTGGGGGTTAGTGTACATAATCTAACAATTTGAATTTTATTTTATCCAAAAATTGTAATCGGGAATCATCATAGACTTATGCATTTAAAGAAAATATTCCTTTTTACAGATTGTTCTAGTATGACTATATGTAAGCTTAAAGACTTTATTTTTGTAATTGTCGTGATTCGGAGAAATTTCTGGCACTTTTAGCCGAGTGGTCTTGTTCTCTAATTTTTGTCTACGCCTACTTTTCTGACTAATAGCTCCTAATAGCGCTATTTCTGGCATTGGTCATGTCAGTCTTACGTTGGGCAGGCTAATTCCACCCCTTTACATGTGGACATCGGTATCTAGCTGAAGGTCCTTTTTATTCTGCCTTTCTAGTAGATGACGGCTAGTTCCCCGTATTATTTGATTTACAGAGAATCGTTGATACGGGGGAAAACTTCTACCCTTTTATTTGTGCCGCCCTCGTTTCGTCTTGCGAACACCGGTCCTTTTCCTGTATCTTCAGTCGTCTGGGGAATATCTCCCCCTATTTGTTTATCTAGTACGTGCAAAAGCCACTGACTATGTTGTTTCTATCTCAGTACACGTGCAAAAGCCACACGCAGAGACTAGGATGCTCTGAATTTTATTAAGTGAGCCACCATCAATAATCATTAAATTTTAGCTAGGCGCGGGGTTTTCTTAAGTCAGAAAGAGTGAGCTGTTGTAATGTTAATTTTTAACAAGTTTTTTTCCCCTTTGGTTTGTGTGCGTAGAATATTCTATTGCTGAAAAGAATTTTTTGCTAATTGATATATATTGAGTGTAAGCCCAATGCTAAATTTTTGAAAACTCATTCAGTGTTGTCCCTACTTGGATGATTATCACTATGACCCCTATAGTTAGCAGGTAAAAGGTGTGAATACCTAACAGTGGTCTCGCTTTACCAGAGTGTGTGGGACTTTGTAGGCGTGTGTGTGTGTATATTTTTAGCTTCGGATCACCTTGCGACGTAGCGCGTCAGAAACGCGTGGCGTATAAACAGAAACTTAGGACGGGGACTACCGAGGTAGCGTTTCCTAGGCATAACTGAGCAAATAGTGTGAGAGACGGGGTTTGTTTTGATTTTGTGAGTGAGAGAAATGGCGAGTGGAAAGTGGAAGGTTGTTTATATTCGCATAGGTGAGAGACTAATTGAGGAGGAGTAGGCTACAGGTTTTAATGAGATATCGCATTGATGTATATTTTTAGAGCCTTGGTCAGCACAGTTGTCTGTGCTTCCGGATGTGATTTGCTGCTGTCAGAGGATTACTATTGTCCATCATAATAATTATTACCAGGTAGTCTACGTCATACTGCCAGGTTTCAGTTATAAGGTTTGGGAGTGGATTACGTAGCCACAGCCTATTGTGGAAAGTGTCTATTGCTCCAGCCCATACGCGCTGTCGCCTTTGCCACCCAGTCATTTTCTTCAACACAGCGCGACCCATTAACAGCCAGTTGATTTGGAGTTTACCACTATACATCGATTTCTGTTACCTACACATAAGCAGTAGACTTGCGTCCTGAATTATTTCCCTACAACACATATTACCGCCAGTTGCAGTTAACCATCATCTCGACACATACGGGCTGTTGCCTATGCCATCCAGTCAGTTTCGGCAACACTGTCTGACCCATTGATAGCCGGTTTACCACCTGTGTTATAGTTCAGAGTCTTCATTATCCAGTAAAAGAGGTGCCCCAGCGCGCCAACTGGATACTCGCTCGCCAGCAAAAGTTCTCGTCAATTGGATAGATTTGGATCAGTGGGTGCAAGTATTTCTGCATTCGCTTTAATCTCCTCCACCTGCTATTGTGAATGCATAGGATTTATTACGACACTGTTACAGAGAGAGCTTATCTCCATAGTCCGGAAATTTCAACCTAGGTGGAACAGTGAAGTAGTTTCCCTTCTACCAGGATTATTACAATAAGGAGTGGCCGTTTTCTCGCGAAACTGGTGACCTAACCCCTTTAGTTAGATTTTCTTGGAAGTGAAAAAGTGTACGGGTGTTGGTAGTTTGGAGTGAGACGTTTTGCCTTAGAGATTGAGTGAAGTCTTGTGTTATTTTTCTGTGGTTGTGATATTGATACATTCACTAGCCGTTCTGAGCTCGTGAACGCATTACTTATTTATTTTTGGTTCAATGTTGTGGTTTATTTAATAAATATATTTATATGTACTAAATACTATGCTAGCAAGCTCAGTTGCAAAGAAAATACCAACAAGCACAACTATCCCACTGTGGAAAACAAGATGCTTTCCTGAGCTAAAATATGATATTCCAGGCATTGAAAGTAAGGGAACACAGACAGAAACACAAAGAAAGTGTATAGCAACCAAGTATATTGACCAAAAATTCCCAGCAAAGCTTTGGACACATTCATATACTGAGGGTTCAGCAAAAAATGCAGTTGAAAATGGAGGTGCCGGCATCCTCATAAAATTAAAGAATAGAGTCCACTCTTTGGCTAGTGCCACTGGTAAATACTGCAATAACGTTAATGCTGAAGCAGAAGCCCTGAAACAGGCAGCGGAAACTCTTATTGAATGCAAAGCACAGGTAGAAAAACAGATAGTAATCTTTACAGATGCAGTCTCAGTAATAACAGCGCTGAAGAGCCACCATGCTAAAGGATTGGAAGATCTGATAATCTCCCTTGAAAGACTGGCCAAATGCTTCAACAAGTGCACAATCCAGTGGATACCAGCCCATTGCAACATACCAGGAAATGAGGAGGCAGACAAACTTGCTAAGGAAGGAGGTGCCTTACAACAAAATGATATAGAGACAACTTACGCAACGGCAAAGACTACTATAAAGGCTACATTCAAGTCCAAATGGGAGATAGAGCACCCGGGCCACTTGAAAAATGACGCATATCATCAACTATCCAGGAAAGAACAGGTCATCATTTTTCGGCTACGGACTGGACACAACAGATTGAGATACCATCTATACCACAAATATAAAATTGGTGCAACAGATCTCTGCACCTGCGGTACCAGCCCGATGACAGTCGAGCACCTGCTGCAGTACTGCCCAACCTACAGTAATGAACGGAGTAGCATATGGCAACAACCTACTTCTGTCAACGAAAAACTGTTTGGAGATGTCGGGAACATTGAGTTGACTACTGCCTTTATTAGAGTCATAAATGTGGAAGTTTGAAGGCGAACGAGGAAGAAGAAGAATATGTGCTAAGCAGTCAGAATTCACTCTCTTCTAACTGTCACTTAATGTTTGCTGTTGTAGTCCTTACTGTTGTGAAAGGGCCACAATAAAGCTTAAAAATATTTGTTTTCGCTTCTTCAAAGGGCTGTAATAACGCCTTCATTTTCATATTTATGTATTTAATACACGGAGAATATAGCTGTGTTTTTGCCCAGGATACGTTTTACCAGAGCACCGGTAAATAGTCCTCAGCCAGGCTACGCGGGTGTTACTTTTGTGGAGCGATTACTTCGCGTATGCACTGCGTGTAAAAAGTCTGACGCAGGAGAAGCTATCAGTTTGGTGAGATACGCAGTAGAGGCAAGATGTGAGAAGACACCCAGAGCCAGAAGTTTGCACGCGGCATGGAGGCAAGTGACATTATAATTTTAAGCTGATTAGCATTAGTGTTCTGTAGCTTTAGAATTATATTCAGCGTGACTCGGTTCTAAAGTTTGAGAAAATAGATAGATGTGTTTCCAAAGGAGATTTCTTTTAGGATATTATAATTAGTTTTAAAGTTATAGATGAGTGAAAATAACGTGTGGATAGGTTTTATTAGTCGTGTTAAGTCCAGATCACGGCTGTGAGAATATAGAGAAGGAACCTATTTCATTCATGAAATCGGGCAGAGAAGCGATCTATTACTTTAATTGAGATAATGCATATTAACTGTTGGCAAAATGGCAGCCGGCAGCACATGTGTTAATGTGCATAAAGATGGCGTCTGTGACATTTTTATTTACCACGTGCTAGAGGCCTAATGATGTTAACGTTTGTTAGCTTTGTTAGTTCAAGAGTAATTTTATTTTATTTTTTGATGTAAAGGTAATTTAGTTAGTGTATTTCACGAATATTGATTATAATTCTACTGTATATTTTTAGCGGGTTGCTTTGAGGTGAGAATAGTTAATTAGATTTCTGGTGAGCGTAATGCCACTCCTTTGTGCGTAAGGGACTTTGAGACATAAGCGTTTCTCTGTTTGCTTCTTGCGCAGCATGGAGGCACCAGTGCGGCTGGGTCCAACAGAAGCCTGCACGAAGCATTTATATGCTATTGCAGTGGTTTGTTTATGTAACAATGTGTTTCATATGATGAGATTCCCAATCTCATCAGTCGGCATATACGACATGCTTCAGAGTGCAGGGACAAATATTGACATGGATCAGTTGCGAGGTGGTAGTTTATTCTCGTTAAGGAGAGTATTCGTTGTACATAACTGTAGCAAGTTTAATTTGCTGGAGAGGTTAAGATGTTATAATAGAATGATGTATTGCCGTGGAAGTGTCAACCGTGTGAGGTCAAGCTATGTAAGACCCTGAGTCTAATAGTTGATGATGATGGTGATGAATTCTCAGGGTACCTAACGCTACCTCTCTAGATCTCACACGGGCTGTATTTTATTTCTAGTGTCTGGTGTTTGATGTGGCAAGTGTCTAGGGATGAAATGAAAATGATGGTACATCAAAACAACACACTATAACTCGCTATAATTAAAGGAATAAGTCTGTGGTTAAAATGTTTTTTACATTAATTCTTTTTTTAACAATTTTATTCTGCCTGTCCTGCAAACTCGTTTGGACAGGTCTTTGAAACTGAGGAAAATATATCTTACAACTAATAATTAACTAAAGGTACTCTTTGTCCTATAACGATAACTTATAATGTTCCTGTAGGTGTATTCACAACTGTTCAGTGATATATATATATAGTAGTGTGAGTCATTTATTTGAGAAGCTGTTGTTGTCATCACGCCCCGATCATTATAGTTAATTTTAGGGAAGTCGATTTAATCACAGATGAACTGTCAGAGTGTCCAGATTATGGCACATCACCTTAGATTCTGTATGTAGATTCACTCGTATCACTGCTAGGCATAGAACGTCAGCTCACAGAAACTTCTTCTGGCTAACAGCATACAGTAAACACTATCACTCGAGACTTTTCTGTCTTCGTATTTATTTCATCAGGTTTCCTGTCACCGGCTGGTAACAGGAAATAAAACCCTGCAAACAAAAGACACCCTGGCCTTTTCACATCTGGAATATACTTCAATTAACTAGTTACTACATGCTATGATGGGGTCAGCCTCGAGTGCATACAAGTGCACCAGCCCCTAATTCATAAGACTTCACATCCTACTGTGACCACACCTCAGGTCCATATGGCGGATACGCCACTGTCATTTTACATAGTTGTCTTCAACACAATTAAATGGAGTAAACACATCTCCTTCTGTATGATTTTTTTTCTTCTTTTCATTAATATAAACGCTCTAGGCATGTTGATAAGTGTTCATGGAACACAGAGGCTTGCTAGTATGTTCTGATCTTATAATAATAATAATATTCATAACAATATGCAATATTCAAACACAATTCAATTTGAGGACTCAATAATTTTTGCTCCATGCATGTCCTTCACTTTTCCCAATAGCAGTATCTAGCTTTTTGCAGTTTTATTAATACATAATAATAAATCACTCTCCTTACCACAATTCAATGAAATATAAACACACAAGCAACGATGACTGGCAGATATGGCACAAGTTTTTTTTTCTGCCGCTGTCCAGACTGTTGAACTTATTTTATGTTAAAATCAACACTTCTGTTCTCATCGTCCTTTGGTAAGGAAAATTTCTCTTCAAATGGCCAAGAGCCTTGTAAGCTTTTGCTAATATAAATTTGGGCTGGCCAATGAAATCAGGCGACTACCAATTTTGAATTGAGTCTGAAAAACAAAACCCCAAATATACTATGTGTTTCTTAGTCTGTTGGTCAGTCTGCCCATGCTATTACACTGCAAAATATGTATCGTTTTGGGCTAACAATTTCTACCTCTCCCTTCCTCCTAGCGTTAACCAATCAAATTTGAATCACGCCAATGCCTCTTTTCAAAATTGCGTCCAAAAAAATGTTACCAATAAATGAGCAAGAGCAATCGTCTGTTTGTCACAATGTCCGAAAATATATAGTGTTTTTTATAATATCTTGGTTATTACTCGTGCGATTTTTGATATTGAAACATATTATTTATCAGAAGACTATACCTTATCAGTCTATATAAGTTTTATGTCAATCTTTATTGCCGTTCTCATTTCTGTACTTCTCAATGGATATTGGGTTTTCTTTTCTGAACTACCCTATTAATAAACTCTATCTTCACAGATTCAAAAAAATTATTATAAGGACTATGGAGGATTTGTTATAAATAATAATATTAATTTTATCACCCCAACCATCCTTTTATATATATATATATGTATATCGAAAGTCATTCTAAGTTTCACTTTCAGTATCGTTCTACCCCATTTCCCCTTCTCTCAAGATTTTTTGAATCGTAGTTAACTGTCTAGCCTAACGAAGTGGCGGGTAACAAGCAGTAAGGATTTCTCACGCAATAGTATACAAATTCAAACCTCGGTTACCATGCGACTTGGATACAATACAATGCATTAGTTTATTTTTAGATTCATAAAAGCATTAGTTTTATTCTTCTCTCACTCTCTTTCCCCCCCCTCCCCCTTTCTATTGCTCCAACGCGAACGAAACCAGTATTTGCCGCACGCAAACTGTTTCATGTTAGTTTCAATTTCTCAAGGCGGAGTGACGAACACGCCAGCGGTTTTTTTGGGATAGGATAGTATTTTGCTTAGCGCGAACCTTTTTTAAAATATAGCTCGACCCGAGGCATCGGTGACGATGACGGGCAATAAACACGGGCGTTGTAATCGTTTTTACTACTTTTTAATTATTTAATTAATTATTAATGTACTTTTGATCAAGGGTATCACTGATCTCACCACAATAACGTTTAATACTGTTTTATGCTCATTTTAGTATTATTTATTTATTGTTATGTGTAGAATGGTTTATGAGAGCACGTGGGTTCACTTGGAGATATATATTTCTCTTCTCGCTCCTTATGAAGCAGGGGGCCACCAATGTGGCTGACCTCCACATGAAGCATTCATATGTTCTTGCAGTAGTGGTTTCGGAAGCAATCTGTGTTACATGGTGACTTTGCCAGCCTCATGCACAACATCACACTAGTCTCATTGGAAGACATGTATGAGAGTGGATGTGTGTGTAATAGTGGGATGTTTCGGGTTGCGTAAAAGAACGGACTGTTTGACAGGTGAGAGCACGGTGTTTCTCATTAACTATTTATAATGATTTTAACTGGTCAGTGCTTTGTTTGTGTTTCAGGTTAGCCATTGAGCACTGGCTGGGTGTTTTGTTTGTTTGTTTAGTGTTTGCTTTATTTGCTCTTTGTCACTGACAGGGTTGTATGAATAAATACAGCCCCTGCCTTAGAATCAAGAGTTTTATTGTTGTTCGGGTCGGGTGCGAGTGTGCAAGAAAGTGATCACATATCACAACAGCATCATCATCTCTCGCCCACCCTATCACACAGTGGTAGATTATTCTATTTAGCATTGGAGGACGGACGAGGGTACGATATCTTAAACAGGGTCCGAGCTGGGAAGTTGACCTAAGATATTTGATTATATCTCTCTTCTCTCCAGAAGTCCTACCTCTCTCCATATTTTCAATAGTGACTTTAATTTTCTCTCTTTCCACATTACCCATTCATATTCTGTCTAAACTCATACATTCTCTCCTTCCATATCTGCGACAGTAATAGTGTATATTATTTGAATGTATAGTTTTTAATTATGCGTTTATGTGCATTTTATTTCTGGGGTACGAGAAGACATCTAAGGGGGTACGTGAAAAAAAGTCTGCCAATGAAATGTGTAGGTAAATTGAAGACTTGGAATTATGGACTAATAATCTTGGACGTACATAGTTGTGACAGACAACTCAGCCGTCCCTGAATTTGTTAGATGATGGTAAGAACCCTCTCATAACATCGGTACCCCTGAAATGTTGGATGATATGGTACGACCCTTCGTAACGACCCCTTCGGATAGTATCAGTGCCCCCGAATATTGTGGTAACTTTTCGTCAAACGGGATTTTTTTTTTCACCTGGACTTATTAGCTATGCAACCTTTCCACGCAGATGGTCAACACGTTTGCTGATTAATATGTGGACAGTTTATCTACCGTTCATTCTATTCATCGCATTGATTTAAGGAGAGGTTAAATCACGCCCACGAATATCTCTTGAGCAATCATATGCAGTTATTTTCATTAACTTGGCAAGTGGGGGGGGGGGCGTTGCCAGCATCAAACGATAGTAGCGACCACGATCAAAGACACGGGGGGGGATCTCAGGAAAGACTAACGGCACGCTATCAAAAAGGCAGTAGTGGTCCCTGAAACGAGCGACGCAAGTTTCCTGCCGGTATTTCGCATCTCGGTGTTAACCACAGAACCGATCGCAGTGGGAGCGAACGGGAAAGCCGACGCGCACGCAGCGAGCGGAGATACAGAAGACCAGGGGCGGCATCTCTCTTTAGGCTGGCGATCAGATCCCCGAAAGTTTCCTGAGATCTAAAAAGGTGTCAAATTTTAACATGTCCCACTCATCTTACATTTCATTTTAGATATATACAGACCATGAAGAAATGCATTGTATCACTCGTTGGCCAGACCTTGACAGAAGCACTAGCTATATTTGAAATCGTGTTAGATTTTCCCCTGGATTTTCATATATATTTGCAGTGAATTCTATTCTGTGCAAAACGGTAAAATATAATTGTGTAAAGTGATCAGTGATCTAGTTCATTCATTCTATTTCACTGGATTTTGTGTTAATTTAAATCTATTAAATTAAACCATCTCAATAGTTCCAGTTGTAAATGTAATGATATATCTATTATATTATTTCAAAAGATAATAGATGCTTAAATGCTTAAATTAACTTTTAAAAGTCGCGAAGGAATTTATAACTAATGGAGTTAAGTCATATATATATAGATGTGTGTTTTAACCATTTAAACTCGCGAAGTGTCTTCTTAAATATATAATTAAATACGCGAGAGTATATTATAGTCTTAACGGGAATTCATCGCGCTTTAGAATGTTATTTGATTTTTCGGTTTATTACATGTTTTTTTCTTTCATACAGAGTGATCGTAACCTGCAATCCCAGCAATAAAGAATACATCTTAAAACTTCCAGACATATTGATGAAACATTTTAAATTTAATCTTGTGGCGGTCCGATGCGGCCTAGCTATCATAATTACATGAAAGAAAGCCTACCCAAGAATATTTAAAAGAAACCATCAAATTAAGTTACAATCTGTAAGATAAACTGGAAGATGAACAGTGCCAGTAGCGATATTCTATTTACTGCCCTACTGTGAGAGAGTACATATTTACATGAACTGTGACTGGGCCTAGTTTTTCCTCACTAGATTTAAAACCTACCGGTCAGTTGCTATCATCACGCCTTGAAGGAATTTTACCTCCAGCAGCGAAATTAAAGAGACCACTCCATCCTCACCCCTGTGTTGAATTGTGTCAGTGCCATCCCATAGACTCCTTTTTATATAATAAATTACAAGAACTCTTAGGCTTCAAGTCCGGCGATAAGTGGGAATATTTGCTACCAGCAAACCTCGCTACATCTGGGGCGGGACATCGAAGTACCAGACACTTTCATATGTCAAGAGTGTAATTGTTGTTTATATAATTCTGTGGATTGTCTGATGCTGCAATCGGTAAGTGTGTGTGAGTATATGAGTGTGGATCCTCACGCGCGTGCATGAATGACAGGAGATTAATTTTTGCAAACCATTTGTTAACTTGCCTACCGGGTAATACATTTTCTGTATACCGTGCATTGTTCCTTTAGGTGGGATATTTTGTTAACTCTGTTAAACCCACCTCCCCCCTTTTTTTTCATTTGCTTAGTAAAGGGAAGAACAATTGGGAATAACAGGATTTTTGTCTACCACCCATACCTAATATTGTAACACCTCTTTCAGAGTAATTAAATTCACTGTTGGGTTACATTACCTATGTTCCTGATAACTATCTATCTTTGGACTGGGTTTATCTTTGTCTAATACAAGCGGGAAGGGCTTAGTCGATACCAATCTTCTTCAACCCCTCTCACTTTGTTATTTGTATTTTCTGTACTTATGATAATTTTCTGTAACACATGATAGTTGTTGTGATTGTTTTAAATGATAATAAACCTCATAAACTTATTTAGTACTGTGTTGGAATACCCAAAGCCCAAAATTTCCCCTATCTGTTTAATATAGTTTGTATTCACGTGCGTCTGTGTGTTTGAAGCACCAAATCGGTGTGAGCGCAGGTGTGTCTCTGGAAACTGGCAAATAATTGTTTGACCAGGAGAGTGAAGAGAAGATTGAGAGGAACGATTTGTCGTAAATAAGTCTGTCCTTACTCTCCCCAGCACTCTGTGAAGCAACTATTGACTCTCTACCTTTCTATCACTGAGTTTTCACCCCCATTCTCCACTCTAATCGGGACCACTATTTCTAAGACTCTTTCTCTCAAAATAAATTTACGACAATATTTGGCTGGCTCGCCGGGATAAAGATATTTTTGAGTCTGATTAAGTCTGGGTCTAACTAGATAGAGTGTGAATGATATGTCTTTGTGAATTAGGGAAATAAATAAATAATAAATTACACCCCTAGACAACGCCTTTTAGTATTTGGGTCGTCCACACAGCATATTTACAGGTTGTTTTCTTTCCACAGCAGTAGAAAGTACGGATAATCATAAATTCGGGTAGCTAATATTATCCTCTGGCAGATAAAATTAAATTTTTTCTTTATAAGATTTGCTGGGATTGCATGATATTTTTTACAGTCACTAAAGGTTTTTGAAGTTTAAAAAGAGTTGAGCTTAGCTAAAGGCGCCTTGTTCTGACTTCTTTAAGTCTAGTTAACACGTCTCTTCTCATAAACTGACTTCAGGGGCGGAGTTTTGTGACGGAGAATTAAAATTTTAGGGAAACATTTTTTTTCCTTTTAAATTGTTTTAATATAAATTTTTCTCTTACTGTTAGTAAAAGTAGATTTTTTTCTAGTGTAACTTACCATTTTAACGTGGCATAGTCGCTTGCGTTAAAAGTCTTAAGTGACAATAATAGCAGCGATAAGTTTGCACATTACAAAGTAGGAGGTAACACAAGTAAATTTATACTCTGTGTTTTTTTTTCTCGTAGCGGCTTCGAGTTTTTTCCCTTCTTGTTCTTTCTTACTATTCTCTAGTCTTAGAAGCATCCTTTTCTTTGGCATGGCAGAGAAAATTAGGATAAGATCCATTTTGAGACAGGAGGCGATAGACTCAGGATTAGAAGGAAAAGCCACGAACCTGTTTGTCAACAGGCAACTTGAAAGGTATGACGCGGAGCAACAGAGAGCAGAAGCTGAGAGGAAGGAAGAAAAAGAGAGAGCAGAGAGGAAAGAAGCACAGGATAGAGCAGAGAAGAAGGAAGCGGAAGAAAGGACAGAAGCTAGGAAGAAAGAAGCGGACGATCGTCAATTGGAGCAGAAGAAAATTGAGGCAGAGATAGAAGCCCGCAGGGAAAGAGGGAAGGAGAGACAACGTGAGGAGAGAGGGAGGGAAAGACAGCACGAACTGGCGCTTAAGGCTTTAGAAAGTCGGGGCGCTTTCACTTCAAATAACGGAGAGCCGTCTTCGCCCCAGTCTCTGTCAATGGATCTCTCCAGCACTAAATCTGCCCAATAAACTGCGATGTCGTTTGCTTTAGAGTTTTTTCCTAGCCCCAATGAAAAAATTGACACCTTCCTAGAGAAATTCGAGAGGCTCGCAAATCTGTATGGGTTGGAGAGTTCCAGTTGGGCACTTAAACTCTCAAATGCGTTGAAAGGTAATGCGTATGACGTGTACACAAAGCTGGGAACCAACCAACATGATTACGACATGCTAAAGAAAGCCTTGCTAGAGCGGTTTGAGATGACCGCCCGAAAATTTCTGCAAATGTTCAGAAACAGCCGGAAAGAGAGCACGGAAACTTTTCCGCAGTTCTCTTCACGTCTCACGGGCTATTTGACAAAGTGCATTGAATTATCTGACCTACCTCTTACATATGAGGGACTACTTGAACTTGTTCTTGTGGAACAGATAAAGTCAACTTTGTCAAACGAAACCCGTAAGTTTTTGGCTGAACAGGGCGCAGTCAGGCTTGAGGACATCCTCAATAAGGCAGAACGCTATACCAATGCAATGGCCGAACTTCCCAGCACTAAACGTAAACCCACAGAGGAGCCATCTCGTAAACAAAATCTAGAGCAGTCATCCTATTCCTCAAATTCCTCTCAGAATTATAACCAACGGAAAAATAATACCCATAGACCTCCCCAGGAAAATCGAAATACTACAAAACCCGATTTTCCCCAAATAATAAATCTGATCAACCCACCAAGCCTACGTCGCAGCGCGGCCACCAAGGTCAAGGAAAAGGGAAGACCCCTACACCAGGAACGTCTGATCAGGGCAAGCAAACCGGGCCTAACCGCATCGGATGCCTGCATACAGCCTTGCCATGTAGAGTCAATGTCAGTGATTCTCAACCTGAGGGGGACCGACCCTCAACGCGAGGAACTGTAATTTTGAATGGTACCTCAACTACTTGTCTCTTTGACACTGGACTAAGCTTTAGTTGTATTGTCGCCAGACACCTAGTCAAACCAGGTCCGGAGACAGAGGAAACCGTCAAACTTAGTGGAGTTTTCAAGAGTGATGCACCCAGGACGCTTCCTATCGCACTGGTAGAGATACACTCTGATTTTGTCAGAGGTGTTATTAAAGCGGCCATAATGGATGATCCGATCTACCCAGTTATCCTGGGATGTAGATACGTGTTTATTGGGAGACCTAATGAGCCGATTGTGGCAGCGGTAACCACAAGAGGGCGAACCAAGAAGGAGAGGGAGCCTGCGCCAAATTTGTTGCCGAATGAACTGAAGGAGGCGTAACAAAAGGACCCTACTCTGGAGCTCTGCTTTAGAAAACTGCCCATGGCTAAGGACCCCAGACACAACGGAGACATCTTTTCTAAGGATGGCGTATTGTATCGTAAAACGGGCAACCCGGACACGGGGATAACTAGCTCCTAGTACCGACGCAGTACAGAAGCCAGATCTTAGAAATGGGACACTCTCTTCCATTTAGCGGACATGTGGGACAAAACGCCACTATTCAGCGAATAAAAAACCACTATTGGTGGCCAGGAATGAACTCTGACATTATCAGGTACGTTAAATCCTGCGCACAGTGCCAACGGGTAGCACCCAAGCACTTGACACCCCCAGTACTTATGGGGCAAATGCTAATAGTGGGTACTCCATTTGAACGGGTTGCTGTCGACATCATTGGATCCCTGGAAAGGACCAAAAGAAGGAACAGGTTCATCCTGACCTTAGTCAACACTTGCACAATGTGGGCCGAAGCTGTACCGCTAACATGCATAGATTCCAAGCATGTCGCAGAAGCCCTCGTGCAAATCTTTACACGGTTGGGATTCCCTCAACAAGTTTTGACGGACAATGAATCCCAATTTCGTAGCCTGTTAATGGAGATCTTTAAGATCTTGAGGGCCAAACATATCCACACAAGTCCCTACCATCCGGCCGGAAATTGGCTCGTGGAACGTTTTAATGGCAGCCTCACCACCATGTTACGTAAGCTGGGTCAGGAGAAACTGGAAGACTGGGACCTATATATATCGGCTGCCTTATTCGCCTACCGAGAGGTTCTCCAAGCGTCTACGCGATTCCCGCCTGCTACACTTTTATTTGGCAGACCTATAAAGGGGCTACAGAAGCCTTACTTTGGTCCCTGACAGACCAAAAGGCTGACGAGAAAGTCGTCTCTGCAAGCAAGTATGTATCTGAGCTCAAGGAAAGGCTAAAGCTAGGATGGGATCTAGCTACTACCAACCTTAAGAAAGCCCGCGCTAAACATGCTAAAAGATAAAACAAAGCTGCAAAAAAGAGAGAACTACAACCAGGGGAGAAAGTTTTGTTGCTACTTCCAACCGGAAGCAATAAACTTTGCATCGGATGGCAAGGGCCGTTTACCGTCCTTAAAAAGATCTCACGTACAAATTACAAGATCTCCATCAAAGGAAAGGAGAAGGTCTTCCACATAAATCTGCTTAAGAAATATTTGGAAAGACCGGTGCCATCCTCCGAGCATCTCCTGGCTGTCGCCATAGCAACGGAAGACGAGGAAGAGGATGATGGTTGCATGGAGTACCCATTACAACACACAGAATCCTTTAAAGATGTCAAGTTCGGCGACAATCTCTCACCAGAACAACAAACAGAAACCAGGGCGCTACTAAAACAGTACAGTGCAGTCTTAACGGATGTACCTGGTCGAACAAATCTCATCGAATTTGATATGAAATTAACAAACGAGACCCCTAATCGAACCAGAGTTTACCCCATCCCGTACGCTAAAGCTGATGCACTTCGCGGAGAAATAGACAAGCTGCGTCAGGCAGGAATTATCAGTGAGTCTACATCTCCTTACAGTTCCAGTGTAGTGCTGTTGCAGAAGCCCAATAAGGAAGTTCGGCTGTGTATAGATTACCGGTAGCTAAACGCTGTAACGGAATTCCAGCCCGAACCTCTCCAAACTGTTTCTGAGTTGTTCACCAAGCTCAGCAAAGCGAAGATTTTCTTCAAGATTGACCTCAGTAAAGGTTATTATCAGATACCAGTCAAGGAGGAAATTAAACATTTGTTAGCTTTCAGCACTAGTGAAGGACATTACACATTTAATGTGATGCCGTTCGGATTGCATAACGCACCAGGAGTGTTCACCAGGATGATGAGGAAGCTTCTAGAACCTTTGCAATGTCCCCATATCCATAATTTCATATTAATTGCATCGGAAACCTACGAAGAACATATTGCTACGGTTGCTATGCTCCTCAGGAGACTACAGGAAACTGGTCTCACAGCCAGATCTAGCAAATGTCTCATCGGGTTTGAACAGTTAGACTTCCTGGGGCATACTATTTCTCACGGATGCAGTTGGCCTATTAAGAAGAACGTGGAGAAAATAGTGGCAGCAAAAAGACCCCGAACGAAGAAAGACGTACGTTCCTTCCTATCACTATGTGCATATTATCAGAAATACATCCAGAACTTCAACGGACTGACGGCACCTCTGACTGATCTCACAAAGAAAGGTTGTCCTGATAAGGTCATATGGGATCAAAAGTGCGAACACGCGTACAGCACTTTGAAAGGACAGTTGTCTGCATACCCCATTTTGAGGTTGCCTGACCTCAAGAAACCTTTTGTACTGCGGGTCGACGCGTCAGGTCAGGGCATCGGGTCAACACTGCTTCAAGCAGAGGACAGTGACCTGAACATGCTATTCATTCTATTCATCGCATTGATTTAAGGAGAGGTTAAATCACGCCCACGAATATCTCTTGAGCAATCATATGCAGTTATTTTCATTAACTTGGCAAGTGCGGGGGGGGGGGGGGGGGGGGGGGGTGGGGGGGGGGGGGGGAGGGGGGGGGGGGGGAGGGGTTGCCAGCATCAAACGATAGTAGCGACCACGATCAAAGACACGGGGGGGGGGAATCTCAGGAAAGACTAACGGCACGCTATCAAAAAGGCAGTAGTGGTCCCTGAAACGAGCGACGCAAGTTTCCTGCCGGTATTTCGCATCTCGGTGTTAACCACAGAACCGATCGCAGTGGGAGCGAACGGGAAAGCCGACGCGCACGCAGCGAGCGGAGATACAGAAGACCAGGGGCGGCATCTCTCTTTAGGCTGGCGATCAGATCCCCGAAAGTTTCCTGAGATCTAAAAAGGTGTCAAATTTTAACATGTCCCACTCATCTTACATTTCATTTTAGATATATACAGACCATGAAGAAATGCATTGTATCACTCGTTGGCCAGACCTTGACAGAAGCACTAGCTATATTTGAAATCGTGTTAGATTTTCCCCTGGATTTTCATATATATTTGCAGTGAATTCTATTCTGTGCAAAACGGTAAAATATAATTGTGTAAAGTGATCAGTGGTCTAGTTCATTCATTCTATTTCACTGGATTTTGTGTTAATTTAAATCTATTAAATTAAACCATCTCAATAGTTCCAGTTGTAAATATAATAGATATATCTATTTATATTATTTCAAAAGATAATAGATGCTTAAATGCTTAAATTAACTTTTAAAAGTCGCGAAGGAATTTATAACTAATGGAGTTAAGTCATATATATATAGATGTGTGTTTTAACCATTTAAACTCGCGAAGTGTTTTCTTAAATATATAATTAAATACGCGAGAGTATATTATAGTCTTAACGGGAATTCATCGCGCTTTAGAATGTTATTTGATTTTTCGGTTTATTACATGTTTTTTTCTTTCATACAGAGTGATCGTAACCTGCGATCCCAGCAATAAAGAATACATCTTAAAACTTCCAGACATATTGATGAAACATTTTAAATTTAATCTTGTGGCGGTCCGATGCGGCCTAGCTATCATAATTACATGAAAAAAAGCCTACCCAAGAATATTTAAAAGAAACCATCAAATTAAGTTACAATCTGTAAGATAAACTGGAAGATGAACAGTGCCAGTAGCGATATTTTATTTACTGCCCTACTGTGAGAGAGTACATATTTACATGAACTGTGACTGGGCCTAGTTTTTCCTCACTAGATTTAAAACCTACCGGTCAGTTGCTATCATCACGC
This sequence comes from Oreohelix idahoensis, assembly GCA_024509875.1. Taxonomy (NCBI): domain Eukaryota; kingdom Metazoa; phylum Mollusca; class Gastropoda; order Stylommatophora; family Oreohelicidae; genus Oreohelix; species Oreohelix idahoensis. The sequence continues at coordinate 1,134,060 of JAMPIV010002061.1, read as the reverse complement.
CTTGAAGGAATTTTACCTCCAGCAGCGAAATTAAAGAGACCACTCCATCCTCACCCCTGTGTTGAATTGTGTCAGTGCCATCCCATAGACTCCTTTTTATATAATAAATTACAAGAACTCTTAGGCTTCAAGTCCGGCGATAAGTGGGAATATTTGCTACCAGCAAACCTCGCTACATCTGGGGCGGGACATCGAAGTACCAGACACTTTCATATGTCAAGAGTGTAATTGTTGTTTATATAATTCTGTGGATTGTCTGATGCTGCAATCGGTAAGTGTGTGTGAGTATATGAGTGTGGATCCTCACGCGCGTGCATGAATGACAGGAGATTAATTTTTGCAAACCATTTGTTAACTTGCCTACCGGGTAATACATTTTCTGTATACCGTGCATTGTTCCTTTAGGTGGGATATTTTGTTAACTCTGTTAAACCCACCTCCCCCCTTTTTTTTATTTGCTTAGTAAAGGGAAGAACAATTGGGAATAACAGGATTTTTGTCTACCACCCATACCTAATATTGTAACACCTCTTTCAGAGTAATTAAATTCACTGTTGGGTTACATCACCTATGTTCCTGATAACTATATATCTTTGGACTGGGTTTATCTTTGTCTAATACAAGCGGGAAGGGCTTAGTCGATACCAATCTTCTTCAACCCCTCTCACTTTGTTATTTGTATTTTCTGTACTTATGATAATTTTTCTGTAACACATGATAGTTGTTGTGATTGTTTTAAATGATAATAAACCTCATAAACTTATTTAGTACTGTGTTGGAATACCCAAAGCCCAAAATTTCCCCTATCTGTTTAATATAGTTTGTATTCACGTGCGTCTGTGTGTTTGAAGCACCAAATCGGTGTGAGCGCAGGTGTGTCTCTGGAAACTGGCAAATAATTGTTTGACCAGGAGAGTGAAGAGAAGATTGAGAGGAACGATTTGTCGTAAATAAGTCTGTCCTTACTCTCCCCAGCACTCTGTGAAGCAACTATTGACTCTCTACCTTTCTATCACTGAGTTTTCACCCCCATTCTCCACTCTAATCAGGACCACTATTTCTAAGACTCTTTCTCTCAAAATAAATTTACGACAATATTTGGCTGGCTCGCCGGGATAAAGATATTTTTGAGTCTGATTAAGTCTGGGTCTAACTAGATAGAGTGTGAATGATATGTCTTTGTGAATTAGGGAAATAAATAAATAATAAATTACACCCCTAGACAACGCCTTTTAGTATTTGGGTCGTCCACACAGCATATTTACAGGTTGTTTTCTTTCCACAGCAGTAGAAAGTACGGATAATCATAAATTCGGGTAGCTAATATTATCCTCTGGCAGATAAAATTAAATTTTTTCTTTATAAGATTTGCTGGGATTGCATGATTGTTTTTACAGTCACTAAAGGTTTTTGAAGTTTAAAAAGAGTTGAGCTTAGCTAAAGGCGCCTTGTTCTGACTTCTTTAAGTCTAGTTAACACGTCTCTTCTCATAAACTGACTTCAGGGGCGGAGTTTTGTGACGGAGAATTAAAATTTTAGGGAAACATTTTTTTTTCCATTTAAATTGTTTTAATATAAATTTTTCTCTTACTGTTAGTAAAAGTAGATTTTTTTCTAGTGTAACTTACCATTTTAACGTGGCATAGTCGCTTGCGTTAAAAGTCTTAAGTGACAATAATAGCAGCGATAAGTTTGCACATTACAAAGTAGGAGGTAACACAAGTAAATTTATACTTTGTGTTTTTTTTTCTCGTAGCGGCTTCGAGTTTTTTCCCTTCTTGTTCTTTCTTACTATTCTCTAGTCTTAGAAGCATCCTTTTCTTTGGCATGGCAGAGAGAATTAGGATAAGATCCATTTTGAGACAGGAGGCGATAGACTCAGGATTAGAAGGAAAAGCCACGAACCTGTTTGTCAACAGGCAACTTGAAAGGTATGACGCGGAGCAACAGAGAGCAGAAGCTGAGAGGAAGGAAGAAAAAGAGAGAGCAGAGAGGAAAGAAGCACAGGATAGAGCAGAGAAGAAGGAAGCGGAAGAAAGGGCAGAAGCTAGGAAGAAAGAAGCGGACGATCGTCAATTGGAGCAGAAGAAAATTGAGGCAGAGATAGAAGCCCGCAGGGAAAGAGGGAAGGAGAGACAACGTGAGGAGAGAGGGAGGGAAAGACAGCACGAACTGGCGCTTAAGGCTTTAGAAAGTCGGGGCGCTTTCACTTCAAATAACGGAGAGCCGTCTTCGCCCCAGTCTCTGTCAATGGATCTCTCCAGCACTAAATCTGCCCAATAAACTGCGATGTCGTTTGCTTTAGAGTCTTTTCCTAGCCCCAATGAAAAAATTGACACCTTCCTAGAGAAATTCGAGAGGCTCGCAAATCTGTATGGTTTGGAGAGTTCCAGTTAGGCACTTAAACTCTCAACTGCGTTGAAAGGTAATGCGTATGACGTGTACACAAAGCTGGGAACCAACCAACATGATTACGACATGCTAAAGAAAGCCTTGCTAGAGCGGTTTGAGATGACCGCCCGAAAATTTCTGCAAATGTTCAGAAACAGCCGGAAAGAGAGCACGGAAACTTTTCCGCAGTTCTCTTCACGTCTCACGGGCTATTTGACAAAGTGCATTGAATTATCTGACCTACCTCTTACATATGAGGGACTACTTGAACTTGTTCTTGTGGAACAGATAAAGTCAACTTTGTCAAACGAAACCCGTAGATTTTTGGCTGAACAGGGCGCAGTCAGGCTTGAGGACATCCTCAATAAGGCAGAACGCTATACCAATGCAATGGCCGAACTTCCCAGCACTAAACGTAAACCCACAGAGGAGCCATCTCGTAAACAAAATCTAGAGCAGTCATCCTATTCCTCAAATTCCTCTCAGAATTATAACCAACGGAAAAATAATACCCATAGACCTCCCCAGGAAAATCGAAATTCTACAAAACCCGATTTTCCCCAAATAATAAATCTGATCAACCCACCAAGCCTACGTCGCAGCGCGGCCACCAAGGTCAAGGAAAAGGGAAGACCCCTACACCAGGAACGTCTGATCAGGGCAAGCAAACCGGGCCTAACCGCATCGGATGCCTGCATACAGCCTTGCCATGTAGAGTCAATGTCAGTGATTCTCAACCTGAGGGGGACCGACCCTCAACGCGAGGAACTGTAATTTTGAATGGTACCTCAACTACTTGTCTCTTTGACACTGGACTAAGCTTTAGTTGTATTGTCGCCAGACACCTAGTCAAACCAGGTCCGGAGACAGAGGAAACCGTCAAACTTAGTGGAGTTTTCAAGAGTGATGCACCCAGGACGCTTCCTATCGCACTGGTAGAGATACACTCTGATTTTGTCAGAGGTGTTATTAAAGCGGCCATAATGGATGATCCGATCTACCCAGTTATCCTGGGATGTAGATACGTGTTTATTGGGAGACCTAATGAGCCGATTGTGGCAGCGGTAACCACAAGAGGGCGAACCAAGAAGGAGAGGGAGCCTGCGCCAAATTTGTTGCCGAATGAACTGAAGGAGGCGTAACAAAAGGACCCTACTCTGGAGCTCTGCTTTAGAAAACTGCCCATGGCTAAGGACCCCAGACACAACGGAGACATCTTTTCTAAGGATGGCGTATTGTATCGTAAAACGGGCAATCCGGACACGGGGAATAACTAGCTCCTAGTACCGACGCAGTACAGAAGCCAGATCTTAGAAATGGGGCCCTCTCTTCCATTTAGCGGACATGTGGGACAAAACGCCACTATTCAGCGAATAAAAAACCACTATTGGTGGCCAGGAATGAACTCTGACATTATCAGGTACGTTAAATCCTGCGCACAGTGCCAACGGGTAGCACCCAAGCACTTGACACCCCCAGTACCTATGGGGCAAATGCCAATAGTGGGTACTCCATTTGAACGGGTGCTGTCGACATCATTGGATCCCTGGAAAGGACCAAAAGAAGGAACAGGTTCATCCTGACCTTAGTCGACACTTGCACAATGTGGGCCGAAGCTGTACCGCTAACATGCATAGATTCCAAGCATGTCGCAGAAGCCCTCGTGCAAATCTTTACACGGTTGGGATTCCCTCAACAAGTTTTGACGGACAATGAATCCCAATTTCGTAGCCTGTTAATGGAGATCTTTAAGATCTTGAGGGCCAAACATATCCACACAAGTCCCTACCATCCGGCCGGAAATTGGCTCGTGGAACGTTTTAATGGCAGCCTCACCACCATGTTACGTAAGCTGGGTCAGGAGAAACTGGAAGACTGGGACCTATATATATCGGCTGCCTTATTCGCCTACCGAGAGGTTCTCCAAGCGTCTACGCGATTCCCGCCTGCTACACTTTTTTTTGGCAGACCTATAAAGGGGCTACAGAAGCCTTACTTTGGTCCCTGACAGACCAAAAGGCTGACGAGAAAGTCGTCTCTGCAAGCAAGTATGTATCTGAGCTCAAGGAAAGGCTAAAGCTAGGATGGGATCTAGCTACTACCAACCTTAAGAAAGCCCGCGCTAAACATGCTAAAAGATACAACAAAGCTGCAAAAAAGAGAGAACTACAACCAGGGGAGAAAGTTTTGTTGCTACTTCCAACCGGAAGCAATAAACTTTGCATCGGATGGCAAGGGCCGTTTACCGTCCTTAAAAAGATCTCACGTACAAATTACAAGATCTCCATCAAAGGAAAGGAGAAGGTCTTCCACATAAATCTGCTTAAGAAATATTTGGAAAGACCGGTGCCATCCTCCGAGCATCTCCTGGCTGTCGCCATAGCAACGGAAGACGAGGAAGAGGATGATGGTTGCATGGAGTACCCATTACAACACACAGAATCCTTTAAATATGTCAAGTTCGGCGACAATCTCTCACCAGAACAACAAACAGAAACCAGGGCGCTACTAAAACAGTACAGTGCAGTCTTAACGGATGTACCTGGTCGAACAAATCTCATCGAATTTGATATGAAATTAACAAACGAGACCCCTGTTCGAACCAGAGTTTACCCCATCCCGTACGCTAAAGCTGATGCACTTCGCGGAGAAATAGACAAGCTGCGTCAGGCAGGAATTATCAGTGAGTCTACATCTCCTTACAGTTCCAGTGTAGTGCTGTTGCAGAAGCCCAATAAGGAAGTTCGGCTGTGTATAGATTACCGGTAGCTAAACGCTGTAACGGAATTCCAGCCCGAACCTTTCCAAACTGTTTCTGAGTTGTTCACCAAGCTCAGCAAAGCGAAGATTTTCTCCAAGATTGACCTCAGTAAAGGTTATTATCAGATACCAGTCAAGGAGGAAATTAAACATTTGTTAGCTTTCAGCACTAGTGAAGGACATTACACATTTAATGTGATGCCGTTCGGATTGCATAACGCACCAGGAGTGTTCACCAGGATGATGAGGAAGCTTCTAGAACCTTTGCAATGTCCCCATATCCATAATTTCATATTAATTGCATCGGAAACCTACGAAGAACATATTGCTACGGTTGCTATGCTCCTCAGGAGACTACAGGAAACTGGTCTCACAGCCAGATCTAGCAAATGTCTCATCGGGTTTGAACAGTTAGACTTCCTGGGGCATACTATTTCTCACGGATGCAGTTGGCCTATTAAGAAGAACGTGGAGAAAATATTGGCAGCAAAAAGACCCCGAACGAAGAAAGACGTACGTTCCTTCCTATCACTATGTGCATATTATCAGAAATACATCCAGAACTTCAACGGACTGACGGCACCTCTGACTGATCTCACAAAGAAAGGTTGTCCTGATAAGGTCATATGGGATCAAAAGTGCGAACACGCGTACAGCACTTTGAAAGGACAGTTGTCTGCATACCCCATTTTGAGGTTGCCTGACCTCAAGAAACCTTTTGTACTGCGGGTCGACGCGTCAGGTCAGGGCATCGGGTCAACACTGCTTCAAGCAGAGGACAGTGACCTGAACATGCTATTCATTCTATTCATCGCATTGATTTAAGGAGAGGTTAAATCACGCCCACGAATATCTCTTGAGCAATCATATGCAGTTATTTTCATTAACTTGGCAAGGGGGGGTGGGGGGGGGGGGGGGGGGGGGGTTTGCCAGCATAAAACGATACTAGCGACCACGATCAAAGACACGGGGGGGGGGGGGGAATCTCAGGAAAGACTAACGGCACGCTATCAAAAAGGCAGTAGTGGTCCCTGAAACGAGCGACGCAAGTTTCCTGCCGGTATTTCGCATCTCGGTGTTAACCACAGAACCGATCGCAGTGGGAGCGAACGGGAAAGCCGACGCGCACGCAGCGAGCGGAGATACAGAAGACCAGGGGCGGCATCTCTCTTTAGGCTGGCGATCAGATCCCCGAAAGTTTCCTGAGATCTAAAAAGGTGTCAAATTTTAACATGTCCCACTCATCTTACATTTCATTTTAGATATATACAGACCATGAAGAAATGCATTGTATCACTCGTTGGCCAGACCTTGACAGAAGCACTAGCTATATTTGAAATCGTGTTAGATTTTCCCCTGGATTTTCATATATATTTGCAGTGAATTCTATTCTGTGCAAAACGGTAAAATATAATTGTGTAAAGTGATCAGTGGTCTAGTTCATTCATTCTATTTCACTGGATTTTGTGTTAATTTAAATCTATTAAATTAAACCATCTCAATAGTTCCAGTTGTAAATGTAATGATATATCTATTATATTATTTCAAAAGATAATAGATGCTTAAATGCTTAAATTAACTTTTAAAAGTCGCGAAGGAATTTATAACTAATGGAGTTAAGTCATATATATATAGATGTGTGTTTTAACCATTTAAACTCGCGAAGTGTTTTCTTAAATATATAATTAAATACGCGAGAGTATATTATAGTCTTAACGGGAATTCATCGCGCTTTAGAATGTTATTTGATTTTTCGGTTTATTACATGTTTTTTTCTTTCATACAGAGTGATCGTAACCTGCGATCCCAGCAATAAAGAATACATCTTAAAACTTCCAGACATATTGATGAAACATTTTAAATTTAATCTTGTGGCGGTCCGATGCGGCCTAGCTATCATAATTACATGAAAGAAAGCCTACCCAAGAATATTTAAAAGAAACCATCAAATTAAGTTACAATCTGTAAGATAAACTGGAAGATGAACAGTGCCAGTAGCGATATTTTATTTACTGCCCTACTGTGAGAGAGTACATATTTACATGAACTGTGACTGGGCCTAGTTTTTCCTCACTAGATTTAAAACCTACCGGTCAGTTGCTATCATCACGCCTTGAAGGAATTTTACCTCCAGCAGCGAAATTAAAGAGACCACTCCATCCTCACCCCTGTGTTGAATTGTGTCAGTGCCATCCCATAGACTCCTTTTTATATAATAAATTACAAGAACTCTTAGGCTTCAAGTCCGGCGATAAGTGGGAATATTTGCTACCAGCAAACCTCGCTACATCTGGGGCGGGACATCGAAGTACCAGACACTTTCATATGTCAAGAGTGTAATTGTTGTTTATATAATTCTGTGGATTGTCTCATGCTGCAATCGGTAAGTGTGTGTGAGTATATGAGTGTGGATCCTCACGCGCGTGCATGAATGACAGGAGATTAATTTTTGCAAACCATTTGTTAACTTGCCTACCGGGTAATACATTTTCTGTATACCGTGCATTGTTCCTTTAGGTGGGATATTTTGTTAACTCTGTTAAACCCACCTCCCCCCTTTTTTTCATTTGCTTAGTAAAAAGGGAAGAACAATTGGGAATAACAGGATTTTTGTCTACCACCCATACCTAATATTGTAACACCTCTTTCAGAGTAATTAAATTCACTGTTGGGTTACATTACCTATGTTCCTGATAACTATATATCTTTGGACTGGGTTTATCTTTGTCTAATACAAGCGGGAAGGGCTTAGTCGATACCAATCTTCTTCAACCCCTCTCACTTTGTTATTTGTATTTTCTGTACTTACGATAATTTTTCTGTAACACATGATAGTTGTTGTGATTGTTTTAAATGATAATAAACCTCATAAACTTATTTAGTACTGTGTTGGAATACCCAAAGCCCAAAATTTCCCCTATCTGTTTAATATAGTTTGTATTCACGTGCGTCTGTGTGTTTGAAGCACCAAATCGGTGTGAGCGCAGGTGTGTGTCTGGAAACTGGCAAATAATTGTTTGACCAGGAGAGTGAAGAGAAGATTGAGAGGAACGATTTGTCGTAAATAAGTCTGTCCTTACTCTCCCCAGCACTCTGTGAAGCAACTATTGACTCTCTACCTTTCTATCACTGAGTTTTCACCCCCATTCTCCACTCTAATCAGGACCACTATTTCTAAGACTCTTTCTCTCAAAAAAATTTACGACAATATTTGGCTGGCTCGCCGGGATAAAGATATTTTTGAGTCTGATTAAGTCTGGGTCTAACTAGATAGAGTGTGAATGATATGTCTTTGTGAATTAGGGAAATAAATAAATAATAAATTACACCCCTAGACAACGCCTTTTAGTATTTGGGTCGTCCACACAGCATATTTACAGGTTGTTTTCTTTCCACAGCAGTAGAAAGTACGGATAATCATAAATTCGGGTAGCTAATATTATCCTCTGGCAGATAAAATTAAATTTTTTCTTTATAAGATTTGCTGGGATTGCATGATTGTTTTTACAGTCACTAAAGGTTTTTGAAGTTTAAAAAGAGTTGAGCTTAGCTAAAGGCGCCTTGTTCTGACTTCTTTAAGTCTAGTTAACACGTCTCTTCTCATAAACTGACTTCAGGGGCGGAGTTTTGTGACGGAGAATTAAAATTTTAGGGAAACATTTTTTTTCCATTTAAATTGTTTTAATATAAATTTTTCTCTTACTGTTAGTAAAAGTAGATTTTTTTCTAGTGTAACTTACCATTTTAACGTGGCATAGTCGCTTGCGTTAAAAGTCTTAAGTGACAATAATAGCAGCGATAAGTTTGCACATTACAAAGTAGGAGGTAACACAAGTAAATTTATACTTTGTGTTTTTTTTTCTCGTAGCGGCTTCGAGTTTTTTCCCTTCTTGTTCTTTCTTACTATTCTCTAGTCTTAGAAGCATCCTTTTCTTTGGCATGGCAGAGAGAATTAGGATAAGATCCATTTTGAGACAGGAGGCGATAGACTCAGGATTAGAAGGAAAAGCCACGAACCTGTTTGTCAACAGGCAACTTGAAAGGTATGACGCGGAGCAACAGAGAGCAGAAGCTGAGAGGAAGGAAGAAAAAGAGAGAGCAGAGAGGAAAGAAGCACAGGATAGAGCAGAGAAGAAGGAAGCGGAAGAAAGGGCAGAAGCTAGGAAGAAAGAAGCGGACGATCGTCAATTGGAGCAGAAGAAAATTGAGGCAGAGATAGAAGCCCGCAGGGAAAGAGGGAAGGAGAGACAACGTGAGGAGAGAGGGAGGGAAAGACAGCACGAACTGGCGTTTAAGGCTTTAGAAAGTCGGGGCGCTTCCACTTCAAATAACGGAGAGCCGTCTTCGCCCCAGTCTCTGTCAATGGATCTCTCCAGCACTAAATCTGCCCAATAAACTGCGATGTCGTTTGCTTTAGAGTCTTTTCCTAGCCCCAATGAAAAAATTGACACCTTCCTAGAGAAATTCGAGAGGCTCGCAAATCTGTATGGGTTGGAGAGTTCCAGTTGGGCACTTAAACTCTCAACTGCGTTGAAAGGTAATGCGTATGACGTGTACACAAAGCTGGGAACCAACCAACATGATTACGACATGCTAAAGAAAGCCTTGCTAGAGCGGTTTGAGATGACCGCCCGAAAATTTCTGCAAATGTTCAGAAACAGCCGGAAAGAGAGCACGGAAACTTTTCCGCAGTTCTCTTCACGTCTCACGGGCTATTTGACAAAGTGCATTGAATTATCTGACCTACCTCTTACATATGAGGGACTACTTGAACTTGTTCTTGTGGAACAGATAAAGTCAACTTTGTCAAACGAAACCCGTAGATTTTTGGCTGAACAGGGCGCAGTCAGGCTTGAGGACATCCTCAATAAGGCAGAACGCTATACCAATGCAATGGCCGAACTTCCCAGCACTAAACGTAAACCCACAGAGGAGCCATCTCGTAAACAAAATCTAGAGCAGTCATCCTATTCCTCAAATTCCTCTCAGAATTATAACCAACGGAAAAATAATACCCATAGACCTCCCCAGGAAAATCGAAATTCTACAAAACCCGATTTTCCCCAAATAATAAATCTGATCAACCCACCAAGCCTACGTCGCAGCGCGGCCACCAAGGTCAAGGAAAAGGGAAGACCCCTACACCAGGAACGTCTGATCAGGGCAAGCAAACCGGGCCTAACCGCATCGGATGCCTGCATACAGCCTTGCCATGTAGAGTCAATGTCAGTGATTCTCAACCTGAGGGGGACCGACCCTCAACGCGAGGAACTGTAATTTTGAATGGTACCTCAACTACTTGTCTCTTTGACACTGGACTAAGCTTTAGTTGTATTGTCGCCAGACACCTAGTCAAACCAGGTCCGGAGACAGAGGAAACCGTCAAACTTAGTGGAGTTTTCAAGAGTGATGCACCCAGGACGCTTCCTATCGCACTGGTAGAGATACACTCTGATTTTGTCAGAGGTGTTATTAAAGCGGCCATAATGGATGATCCGATCTACCCAGTTATCCTGGGATGTAGATACGTGTTTATTGGGAGACCTAATGAGCCGATTGTGGCAGCGGTAACCACAAGAGGGCGAACCAAGAAGGAGAGGGAGCCTGCGCCAAATTTGTTGCCGAATGAACTGAAGGAGGCGTAACAAAAGGACCCTACTCTGGAGCTCTGCTTTAGAAAACTGCCCATGGCTAAGGACCCCAGACACAACGGAGACATCTTTTCTAAGGATGGCGTATTGTATCGTAAAACGGGCAACCCGGACACGGGAAATAACTAGCTCCTAGTACCGACGCAGTACAGAAGCCAGATCTTAGAAATGGGCACTCTCTTCCATTTAGCGGACATGTGGGACAAAACGCCACTATTCAGCGAATAAAAAACCACTATTGGTGGCCAGGAATGAACTCTGACATTATCAGGTACGTTAAATCCTGCGCACAGTGCCAACGGGTAGCACCCAAGCACTTGACACCCCCAGTACCTATGGGGCAAATGCCAATAGTGGGTACTCCATTTGAACGGGTTGCTGTCGACATCATTGGATCCCTGGAAAGGACCAAACGAAGGAACAGGTTCATCCTGACCTTAGTCGACACTTGCACAATGTGGGCCGAAGCTGTACCGCTAACATGCATAGATTCCAAGCATGTCGCAGAAGCCCTCGTGCAAATCTTTACACGGTTGGGATTCCCTCAACAAGTTTTGACGGACAATGAATCCCAATTTCGTAGCCTGTTAATGGAGATCTTTAAGATCTTGAGGGCCAAACATATCCACACAAGTCCCTACCATCCGGCCGGAAATTGGCTCGTGGAACGTTTTAATGGCAGCCTCACCACCATGTTACGTAAGCTGGGTCAGGAGAAACTGGAAGACTGGGACCTATATATATCGGCTGCCTTATTCGCCTACCGAGAGGTTCTCCAAGCGTCTACGCGATTCCCGCCTGCTACACTTTTATTTGGCAGACCTATAAAGGGGCTACAGAAGCCTTACTTTGGTCCCTGACAGACCAAAAGGCTGACGAGAAAGTCTTCTCTGCAAGCAAGTATGTATCTGAGCTCAAGGAAAGGCTAAAGCTAGGATGGGATCTAGCTACTACCAACCTTAAGAAAGCCCGCGCTAAACATGCTAAAAGATACAACAAAGCTGCAAAAAAGAGAGAACTACAACCAGGGGAGAAAGTTTTGTTGCTACTTCCAACCGGAAGCAATAAACTTTGCATCGGATGGCAAGGGCCGTTTACCGTCCTTAAAAAGATCTCACGTACAAATTACAAGATCTCCATCAAAGGAAAGGAGAAGGTCTTCCACATAAATCTGCTTAAGAAATATTTGGAAAGACCGGTGCCATCCTCCGAGCATCTCCTGGCTGTCGCCATAGCAACGGAAGACGAGGAAGAGGATGATGGTTGCATGGAGTACCCATTACAACACACAGAATCCTTTAAAGATGTCAAGTTCGGCGACAATCTCTCACCAGAACAACAAACAGAAACCAGGGCGCTACTAAAACAGTACAGTGCAGTCTTAACGGATGTACCTGGTCGAACAAATCTCATCGAATTTGATATGAAATTAACAAACGAGACCCCTGTTCGAACCAGAGTTTACCCCATCCCGTACGCTAAAGCTGATGCACTTCGCGGAGAAATAGACAAGCTGCGTCAGGCAGGAATTATCAGTGAGTCTACATCTCCTTACAGTTCCAGTGTAGTGCTGTTGCAGAAGCCCAATAAGGAAGTTCGGCTGTGTATAGATTACCGGTAGCTAAACTCTGTAACGGAATTCCAGCCCGAACCTCTCCAAACTGTTTCTGAGTTGTTCACCAAGCTCAGCAAAGCGAAGATTTTCTCCAAGATTGACCTCAGTAAAGGTTATTATCAGATACCAGTCAAGGAGGAAATTAAACATTTGTTAGCTTTCAGCACTAGTGAAGGACATTACACATTTAATGTGATGCCGTTCGGATTGCATAACGCACCAGGAGTGTTCACCAGGATGATGAGGAAGCTTCTAGAACCTTTGCAATGTCCCCATATCCATAATTTCATATTAATTGCATCGGAAACCTACGAAGAACATATTGCTACGGTTGCTATGCTCCTCAGGAGACTACAGGAAACTGGTCTCACAGCCAGATCTAGCAAATGTCTCATCGGGTTTGAACAGTTAGACTTCCTGGGGCATACTATTTCTCACGGATGCAGTTGGCCTATTAAGAAGAACGTGGAGAAAATAGTGGCAGCAAAAAGACCCCGAACGAAGAAAGACGTACGTTCCTTCCTATCACTATGTGCATATTATCAGAAATACATCCAGAACTTCAACGGACTGACGGCACCTCTGACTGATCTCACAAAGAAAGGTTGTCCTGATAAGGTCATATGGGATCAAAAGTGCGAACACGCGTACAGCACTTTGAAAGGACAGTTGTCTGCATACCCCATTTTGAGGTTGCCTGACCTCAAGAAACCTTTTGTACTGCGGGTCGACGCGTCAGGTCAGGGCATCGGGTCAACACTGCTTCAAGCAGAGGACAGTGACCTGAACATGCTATTTCCAGTTGCCTATGGCAGTAGGAAATTAAATAAAGCTGAACGGAACTACAGCGTAGTTGAAAGAGAATGTCTCGCTCTGATTGACGATATCAGACGCCATCATGAGTTCCTGTATGGGACATCTTTCACAGTGCAAACAGACCACGCTCCGTTAGCCTTTCTTGGTGCCAATAAAGAATTTAACGCAAGGATCATGCGTTGGGCCCTTCTTTTAAGCGTTTATTCTTTCAAAGTGGAATACATTCCGGGAAGACAGAATGTCGGGGCGGATTTCCTGAGTAGAAACTGGACTACGGAGGATGAGGAGGAAGTTGAAGATACCAATCATCCAAAAGCTACCGATCAGGGCAGCTTCATTGTCATAAATCAAACATGAAAAGATGTTTTCATGTCTCAAAAGAGGGGACGATTGTGACAGACAACTCAGCCGTCCGTGAATTTGTTAGATGATGGTAAGAACCCTCTCATAACATCGGTACCCCTGAAGTGTTGGATGATATGGTACGACCCTTCGTAACGACCCCTTCGGATAGCATCAGTGCCCCCGAATATTGTGGTAACTTTTCGTCAAACGGGATTTTTTTTTCACCTGGACTCATTAGCTATGCAACCTTTCCACGCAGATGGTCAACACGTTTGCTGATTAATATGTGGACAGTTTATCTACCGTTGATTCTGGTCATCGCATTGATTTAAGGAGAGGTTAAATCACGCCCACGAATATCTCTTGAGCAATCATATGCAGTTATTTTCATTAACTTGGCAAGTGGGGGGGGGGGGCGTTGCCAGCATCAAACGATAGTAGCGACCACGATCAAAGACACGGGGGGGGGGGAATCTCAGGAAAGACTAACGGCACGCTATCAAAAAGGCAGTAGTGGTCCCTGAAACGAGCGACGCAAGTTTCCTGCTGGTATTTCGCATCTCGGTGTTAACCACAGAACCGATCGCAGTGGGAGCGAACGGGAAAGCCGACGCGCACGCAGCGAGCGGAGATACAGAAGACCAGGGGCGGCATCTCTCTTTAGTCTGGCGGTCAGATCCCCGAAAGTTTCCTGAGATCTAAAAAGGTGTCAAATTTTAACATGTCCCACTCATCTTACATTCCATTTTAGATATATACAGACCATGAAGAAATGCATTGTATCACTCGTTGGCCAGACCTTGACAAAAGCACTAGCTATATTTGAAATCGTGTTAGATTTTCCCCTGGATTTTCATATATATTTGCAGTGAATTCTATTCTGTGCAAAACGGTAAAATATAATTGTGTAAAGTGATCAGTGGTCTAGCTCATTCATTCTATTTCACTGGATTTTGTGTTAATTTAAATCTATTAAATTAAACCATCTCAATAGTTCCAGTTGTAAATGTAATGATATATCTATTATATTATTTCAAAAGATAATAGATGCTTAAATGCTTAAATTAACTTTTAAAAGTCGCGAAGGAATTTATAACTAATGGAGTTAAGTCATATATATATAGATGTGTGTTTTAACCATTTAAACTCACGAAGTGTCTTCTTAAATATATAATTAAATACGCGAGAGTATATTATAGTCTTAACGGGAATTCATCGCGCTTTAGAATGTTTTTTGATTTTTCGGTTTATTACATGTTTTTTTTCTTTCATACAGAGTGATCGTAACCTGCGATCCCAGCAATAAAGAATACATCTTAAAACTTCCAGACATATTGATGAAACATTTTAAATTTAATCTTGTGGCGGTCCGATGCGGCCTAGCTATCATAATTACATGAAAGAAAGCCTACCCAAGAATATTTAAAAGAAACCATCAAATTAAATTACAATCTGTAAGATAAACTGGAAGATGAACAGTGCCAGTAGCGATATTTTATTTACTGCCCTACTGTGAGAGAGTACATATTTACATGAACTGTGACTGAGCCTAGTTTTTCCTCACTAGATTTAAAACCTACCGGTTAGTTGCTATCATCACGCCTTGAAGGAATTTTACCTCCAGCAGCGAAATTAAAGAGACCACTCCATCCTCACCCCTGTGTTGAATTGTGTCAGTGCCATCCCATAGACTCCATTTTATATAATAAAACACAAGAACTCTTAGGCTTCAAGTCCGGCGATAAGTGGGAATATTTGCTACCAGCAAACCTCGCTACATCTGGGGCGGGACATCGAAGTACCAGACACTTTCATATGTCAAGAGTGTAATTGCTGTTTATATAATTCTATGGATTGTCTGATGCTGCAATCGGTAAGTGTGTGTGAGTATATGAGTGTGGATCCTCACGCGCGTGCATGAATGACAGGAGATTGATTTTTGCAAACCATTTGTTAACTTGCCTACCGGGTAATACATTTTCTGTATACCGTGCATTGTTCCTTTAGGTGGGATATTTTGTTAACTCTGTTAAACCCACCCCCCCCCCTTTTTTTTAAATTTGCTTAGTAAAGGGAAGAACAATTGGGAATAACAGGATTTTTGTCTACCACCCATACCTAATATTGTAACACCTCTTTCAGAGTAATTAAATTCACTGTTGGGTTACATTACCTATGTTCCTGATAACTATCTATCTTTGGACTGGGTTTATCTTTGTCTAATACAAGCGGGAAGGGCTTAGTCGATACCAATCTTCTTCAACCCCCCTCACCTTGTTATTTGTATTTTCTGTACTTATGAT
Source organism: Oreohelix idahoensis (assembly GCA_024509875.1). Classification (NCBI taxonomy): domain Eukaryota; kingdom Metazoa; phylum Mollusca; class Gastropoda; order Stylommatophora; family Oreohelicidae; genus Oreohelix; species Oreohelix idahoensis. Next base: position 1,118,179 of record JAMPIV010002061.1, on the reverse strand, counting down.
AATTTTTCTGTAACACATGATAGTTGTTGTGATTGTTTTAAATGATAATAAACCTCATAAACTTATTTAGTACTGTGTTGGAATACCCAAAGCCATAAATTTCCCCTATCTGTTTAATATAATTTGTATTCACGTGCGTCTGTGTGTTTGAAGCACCAAATCGGTGTGAGCGCAGGTGTGTGTCTGGAAACTGGCAAATAATTGTTTGACCAGGAGAGTGAAGAGAAGATTGAGAGGAACGGTTTGTCGTAAATAAGTCTGTCCTTACTCTCCCCAGCACTCTGTGAAGCAACTATTGACTCTCTACCTTTCTATCACTGAGGTTTCACACCCATTCTCCACTCTAAACAGGACCAATATGTCTAAGACTCTTTCTCTCAAAATAAATTTACGACAATAGTTAAAGATAAACTATATCTGAGAGTACACGAACAAAAAAGTTTGAATACTACTGCTCTAGAGCAACCTTTCTCAACATTTTTATCGTGGAGGAACCCTTAACATAACTATAAGGTCCAAGGGAGCTCGTGTATAAAAATTATTATATCTACAGCTCATGGTACATTAGTGTGATCTGTAGTTGTAAATATAATAACACAATAATAATTTTAATTAATGCTATTTACAACATGAAATTTATTGACGATGTTATATAGTAAAGCTACTAAAAACCATAGGCCAAAGCAATACGAATAAAATATAGCCTAAGACACAGTTTGATATACGACTTTTTGGGGGATTTTTTAAAAAAATCATGATCTCTCGCGAAACCCCGTTTGAGAATCCCTGCTCTAAGGAAAGTTTCGACGGATGACATTTGCAGTGACGTGGAAAATATTATTACAAGGTGGGAACTGCTATGAGGAGCAAATAAGTGTGTCTTTATGTTTTAACAATCATTATTAGAAATGAGGCCCACATCGTGATGTTGCAGTAAAATATATTTTCAACCTGAACCACATCCACATGTTCACCCATTGCCCTCTGCTCCTCGTGGAGTGCAGGCCTTTAATAAACTCACTCCAAGCCTTCAATAAACTCACTCCAAGCCTTCAATAAACTCACTCCAAGCCTTCATGACCAGTGCCATCTGTTCAATGTCTTTCCATGTCATATTTCTTCTTTTTCATTTCTGTCTCAAATTCTTTTTTTTTGGTCCACTTCTCCCTCTTATCCTGGGAATTCTGCAGCAAGCACGCCCTTGTAAGGCTGTCAGTTAATTTCCTCACCGGGTGTCTTTCCAGTGTCAGCTCGTTTATAAAGGTAACATTAGTCTTATGGTATATACAGCCGTAAAATAGTGGTTTTGAAAAGTATTTATGAAGACTAAAAATAGGCTACAAAACAGAGGAAATGCAAAAGTCGACATAAGGGTTCATCGCTCCAGTTTTTAGTCGGATTGGATAAAGCGTGTACAGAGAAATGTATCTTTCTATCTCACTTAAGTGTGCGCAGTGCAAACTCGAGGGAATTTACAACTATATATATATATATATATATATATATATATATATATATATATATCTATATATATATATATATATATATATACATATATATATATATATATATCTATATATATATATATACATATATATGTTTTAATTTAAATAGTTCATTAACAAACTGAATTGTATAGAAAACAAAGGCTTGATTAAATTAAAATATCATTATTATTATCATCATCATCATCTTCATCATCATCGTCATCATTGATACGATAAGGCAGAAGCAAAAACTCTCAATTGGCGCTTTTTTGTGAATTGTTTATCTCCCTTTTTATCGTTCTTGTATAGTATTTTTTCCTCGCAGTTCTGTCTCTGACGTCATTAGCCTTTGTACCTTCAAGTTTTACTTTCCCATTCCTTCTGTTTGTTTTATCGTTTTGTTTTTTTAATCTGTGCACACTTCGCAGTGCAATCGACTTCAATGTTACATCTTTGACGTGGACATCATGACTGATTATCTCCCTTCTCAATTATCTTGATCTGAAGTACATATTTAGAACATGACGGCTATTTATAACTGCACTTTTAAGTGTTAGTGTTCAGACAGTACACGGGACCCCAAGATGCAGCAATAGTGAATGCAGTCAGCAACTCATAGCTTGACTGCCTGCGTCAGGACCAGCGAACCAGAGCTGGTCAAGACCGTGCTCCACCTCCACGTGGTGGTCCTGGAAACAGTCTGCAGCAGTGCAGGCTGGCTGAGCGAGCATGGATCGAAATGGGAAGGCAAACCCGGTCCTTAAAAAATGCCGTGCAGAAGTCGGATGTGTCGACCGAAAGGTGCAGATATCACAGCTTAGGCGCAAACAGACACAACGCAACCACCGTCCTTTTCAGGACGAACGAAGAAGAAGAAGAAGAAGAAGAAGAAGAAGAAGAAGAAGAAGAAGAAGAAGAAGAAGAAGAAGAAGAAGAAGAAGAAGAAGAAGAAGAAGAAGAAGAAGACAGTACACAATTTTAAGAAAGCATACAATTGTAGGAAAATACGTAATTTTAAGAAAGTATCCAAATTTAAGAAAGTACGTATTTGTAAGAAAGTACCCACAATTTTAAGTTAGTAAAAAGGGTAAGCGGACTCCCATAGCAGAAACTGCCGTAGAGATGTGAAGTGTTAGAGTTACTATTTACAGCTTTTCATGAGGTGGGTTGACCTCGTTGCCTTTGCCTTCCCTAACTCAAGAGCAGAGCCAGGTACTCGTTGACAACTGGAGAGGTTCATGCAGGATTCTACCAGGTTTCGATCCCGGAATCTGGTAACTGTGCTGAAAGCGCTCTAGCCGCATATCCAGTCAGACGCTTACAAATATGTACTTTAAGATAGTACACAATGTGTACTTTAAGATAGTACACAATGTGTACTTTAAGATAGAATATGTACTTTAAGATAGTACACACTATGTACTTTAAGATAGTACACAATATGTACTTTAAGATAGAACATAAAAAGTGCTTTAAAATAGTACGCAATATATACTTTAAGATAGAACACAATATGTACTTTAAGATAGAACACAATATGTACTTTAATATAATACATAATATTTACTTTAAGATAGTACACAATATGTACTTTGAGATAGTACACACAATATGTACTTTAAGATCGTACACAATATGCACTTTAAGGTCAAACACAATATGTACTTTAAGATAGAACACAATATGTACTTTAATATAGTACACAATATGTACTTTAAGGCAGAAAACAATATATACTTTAAGATAATACGCAATACATACTTTAAGATACAACACTGTAGCAAAGTTGATTTTGCTGGGGAAGTTATGATGGTATCCTGAAAGAATGAAAAGGTGTCTGCTTTAACCGTGTGAGGGTCAAGCACATGTAGGCCTCTGACTCTATAAATGATGATGATGAATTATGTGCAGAGAACCTAACGCTACCTCCCTAGGTCTCACACGGTCACTATTCTGGCTCTAGTGTATGGTGTATGGTGTACCTAGTGTCTAGGGGAGAAATGAAATGATGGTACACAAGTCAAACACTTTAAGTTTCTATAAAGAAGATAATAAAACTAGCAGTTAAGTTTTTCTTTGAACAAATCTTTACAATTTATTTTGCCTGTCCATTCATAGCTTGTGGACAGGTCTGTGAAAATAAGGACAAGATAGTTTACAGAAAAGAACAATTAAAATTTTGGGACAATTTGCCCAATAACTAAAAAGTTATTATGTATTATATATGTCTTTCCTGTAGGAAATATTAAAAGAGTTCACTTTATTTATCTAAAGGGAGAGTCACTGTATATGAGGGCTGTAGTTCATCATACCCCCATAAACGTCCTGTGTAATATTTTGAAACACAAGAAACTGTGAGAGATGCCCCAGATGTCTAACTCATCACCTGGGAGTCCTTGTTGTAAGATATTTCAATGTGTAGTTGCAGAAAGTTCAATTTCACCACTTGCCAAAGCTCCTACTGTTAACTTCGACAGCATAAAAGACTGGTTGGAGACTGGTTGGCGTTTATTAGTACTCAGCAGGTTTCCTGCCACCAGCCGGCAACAGGAACATAGACCCTCACAATCAAGAAATATATAAACAAATGACGCTGACTGTGTGAAGAAATGGCCTCAGCTTCCTCCGAACAGCACAGACTGTGAATTTATTCTTTATTTAAGTTTAAAATTAACACAGCTGTTTTTCAGCGTATCTGAATACAATTTTTAGTTCAACTTGCAATGAATAGTCAAAGCCTTTTGCTAATATTTACTAACACTGGCCAATCGAAACGTTCGACTACTTGAATTCAAAAGCAGTTTGAATGAAAAACCAAAATAATTTCGAATAATTTCTGCGTCTCGTGGTCGATTGGCCAGTCTGCTTTAGTCATGCCCAATACAAAAAGATGGTTCGTTTAGGATTACATTTTTCCTACCGCTCCCCTTTCCCATTCATACTCTTTTTACCCAAGCGAATTGGAATGTACCTCCCTGCCCCTTTTTCCAAGTTCGCGTCCCCCTAACGTTACAAAAAACATAAGCAGGAACGCCAGTCTGTCTGGTCGAGTGTCCATAGATATTAGTATTTCTTCAATAACTTCTCTAATTCTGGGACTATCATATTATTTAAAGTACATTCTTACTCAGCTAACTCTACGTCATACTACCATATAATTTTTATGGGAAACTACATAATGGTTTAAAATTTCCAATTTATGTCATCGTCAATCGTCAAATAAAATTTTGCACAAGTCCGCCATCTTTCCTCTCCTTCATCTTGCTAACATGTATTTTTCAAATAACTAACTTGTTTTAGTTACGTCAGAAATGCTACCACTAGGAGAAAAATAAAATTGTCTGCGTGGTTTTGCTTTGGCTGGCTTTTTCGCAGTGTGTGTATATGCGTTGTAGACTGTGTCAGCAAAGCGGGGTGTAGACGGAGCGGGTTAAGAATTTGCGTTACTAATTAGTATTGTATCGTGTAATACTACGAAACAATGTAAGGATTACTACTAAACTTTTGCGTTACAGTTGACAGAAAGCGTTACTTCAGTTAGTTATTTTGCGGCACGCTTCCGCCAGTTGTTAATTATAAGGCTAGACTGCAAGGTGTATGCAGTAGATCGGGCAAAAGTTAAATATTAGTAGTGTTTCTCGAAAACGAAACTAAAGCGTGTCAGACTTTTACCGTGAAATCGGTCTATAGGCTTAGCACTGTGCAAAAAGCAGCGCTGCTGGCGTCGAAGTTGCCAACCGTCAGACACATGAGGGCTAATGTATTTATTATCGTTTTATGCCTAAAATCGTACTGAATTGAGCGTTTATTCTCGCAGATTTTGCTACACACCTCCCATCCTAAAACATGCATTCATTTGCAGGTTATAATATGCGAGATAACTTAGCTCCATGAAGCCTTACTCGTTTTTCTGATCTTCATCATAAGGATGTCTGCTCAAAAAGTCTGCGCCAACGTTCAAAGGGCCAGGAATGTATTCTATCAGAAATGAGTATGGCTGCAACAACAGAGACCATCTCAATATTCTGGAATTTTCATGCTTGGCTTGTGACAAGAACACGAGGGGTGAATGGTCCGTTTGGACCACAAATGTCCTGCCATATAAATAAATCTGGAACTTCTTTATAGACCATATTAAAGTGAGACATTCTTTTTCACTGGTTGAGTATTTTTTTCCGCCTTGTTCAACTTGCGGCTAGCATACGCGACTGGGTTCAATTCCCCATCTTGTGAGGAGGACCTTTGCAATAATGTAGCGCCCAGGCCTACATTGCTTGCGTCACTTCTCACAATAAATTCTTTAGTCAAGTCAGGCAATTGCAACACTGGCCTGCTTGTAAGCTTCTCTTTTAACTCCTGGTAAGCCAATTCACACTGTGCTGACCAAATTATAGTATCAGGTTGACCTTTGCGAGTTAAATCGGTCAGAGGAGCACATATAGAGTTAAAATGTTTGATATACTTTTGGTAAAAACCACACAGAGACACGAAAGATCGCACATCTTTTTTTTGTTTGTGGTCTAGGTGCTCTTTTTAATTTTTCCAGATTCTTGGGATCAGGGGTCATGCTACCCTGATGTACTGTATGTCCCAAGAATTCCAACTCTTTACAACCAATACAGCATTTTGTTGGCCTAGCGGTTAAGTTAGCCTCTCTGAGTCTATCAAACAGCATATTCAAAGAGGTAACGTGTTCCTCAAATGTTTCCGTAGCAATGAGGATATCATCCATAAAATTCGAAATACATGGATTTTTCAAGGGATCCAGCAATTTTCGCATCATCCTAGAAAACACGCTCGGGGCATTTTTCAAACCAAATGGTAACATGTTGAACTCATAATGACTTTCCGAGGTGTGGTAAAGTGGGATGTTATAAATATTTATAGGGGACTTAGTGTACTGACTGAGATCAGCTGTGAAGGTATCTGTATCTAATAAGTGTGGTGTATTACAGATGACCTTACTTGCTACCACATTTTTACCTCAGTCAGAATTATTCTGGAATAGTGTGATGACTACGTTAAATGTCTAGGGTTATGAAAATGATGAAGTGTAAGTCACAACAACAACAGACAGATAAACAATTTATTTTATTCCACAACACTTTACAACACTGTGACACTCACACACATATAACACTCTATAAGACTATCTTAAATGAGTCAAGGGTTTAAGTTTAAAAAATATATGTATTAATTCTTTCAATAATGGGTATCCTGATTCAACTACACAGTGAACCAGGAATCACAATCAAATGTAATTACAAGTATTATGTACACAGTTTATATATATGAACTTTGTATTGACATAGTTTATTATTATTATTCTATGTGTGTAAGTTGTGCAGTAGTAATATGAGGTAATACTGGTTTTGTTCAAGCTTGGTTGTTGTTTTTCATCATGACTTCAAGTGTTTGATTATCTTGGAAATAGTATTGGGAAAAGTTTCCAGTTCCTGTCATTTGAACCAATTAATTGTCCCTCTGTGTTTGATAAAATGTCAATTTTTGAGGGGGCACATAATGTTGAGATACTCTGGCCACAGAAGCTTATCTTTCGTGATGGCGGCAGGAAAAGACTCCTCTGCTCGATTGCTTCCTGTGTTCTGGAGACACCTCACTGGTCGCTATCTGGACCAAGGAGTATGCTGTCAGCCTCTGGATTCAGCAAAACCCAGACCAGGTGCTGCTTCAATAACTAGGACCACAGTCCCTGAAACAAGAAGGTTGTACCTCCTACTTCAGATCTAATTTATAATCTATTTCTACACTGAACACAATACAGAACAAACACTGAGTTCAGAGCGGTAGGCCAACTGCTATCTTCATCTGAAACAATTTACACCAGTATTCTCCTCCTAAATGGTTACTACGCCTCTGCAATTCCAGCCTTAGTTCCTTCTAGTCAATAAGATAGGTGTCAGTGTACTGTTTGGCAATTCCATGCAGTTTTACTTTTCTCCGACACCTCCTGTTCAGGTTGGAGCAATATTTAGGCCTTGCCTCATGTTTGCCACTGAACCACACACATATACAGACATAAATTATCAATTTACATTCAATTTTCATTAAAAAGATATTGAATATATCAAGCTTACCACAATTCATGGAAATAATACACAGATACGTTGACTGGCGATGAATAATGGCACAAATTCCGATCTGCCTCTGTCCCAGACTTTTATTTAGAAGAATATGATCTGGCTCTCAACGCACTGTTTCTTAGTAAGTTTATTTTAACATGTGGCACTGAAATGACGCTCCTAATTGCCTATATTGGCGGGTCTAACCAATCGAGCCATGTTTACACAAGTGTTTGAAAAAAAGTACCCTTCCTTCCGTCTCCCCTAACAACAAAAAATAGTATTTGCAGACCGACTAATCATGTTTAGCCTTACATATACTTTCCGCCAATCAAATAGGAGGTAACATGTTGGCCTATTTCCCGTACAATGGTGGTTTCAAAACCTGCCACTGCGCAATTCTGATTTTGGTGTTGTCTGACAGCACCACCATTTTATTTTGGCTATAATTTGTTAATTCCTAGACTATTTGCGTAACGTTTAACATATTCTTTGTCAGCACGTCCTAAGGAACACAATTATATAAATTTAAGGGAGCTAGGTGGCTGCGTTCAAAATGTGCATTTTCTTCTACCTCCTGTTCACTTCGATACGATGTGGTGTCTGGGTACTGTCAGGCTTTCAAACGTAAACCAGTATAATGTCATGTTTCCGAATAAGCATTTTTCATGTTTTTAAACCTAACTCTCGTATGGGTAGTATTTTTTATCACTGTCTAATTGAAAAAAAGTTAGTGCTTCTGGCCTTTCGCTTGGGGAGGGTGGCATTAATTGTATATCGCGAGACGCGTGTTAGTATTGCCTGCGTTCCTGCTTTCAGCCCTCCCTCTCTCTATCCTAATTCCATCTGTCCTTCCGTTTATGTTAACGTATTGTATAAAATGAAATTAATGGAAGTATTAATTTAGGTCATTAATCAGCTTGCGTATCTCAAGGTTTTCTTAGAAATGCAGTACACGTTTTATTGTAGAAAGCGTGTAGTGATGCAGTAGGCTTTACTATCAACGTGAAACGTTACAATTTGCAGACGAAGTAGAAAACAAAGGTTTTTATTGTTCAACTAGCATGACGTTCTATTAACACAGGCGTACGCTATTGGAAAGCACGGGTCTTTAACCATTCCTCTTTCCTTTTATTGAATTTATGTGTTAGGCTTTACATTTACCTTTTAATTTATATATGTGAATTTAGAATGTTTCACGACACGAGGTGCTAAAAGCTAAATAAGGTCGAACCTCAGGCTTTACTGGAATCTGGTAATAGCCTTTGCTAAGATCCACCTTAGAAAAATATTTTGCCTTGTTCAGCCTGGCAAAAAGTTGAGTAGTATCAGGTAATGGATCCACCTGACCTTCTGTGACAGCATTCAGTTTCTTGTAATCTATGCACAGTCTATGTTCTCCTGATGGTTTCCGCAGCAAAACCACACAGGAATTGTAAGGAGACTCACTGTGAGAAATAATCCCTTCTTTTAACAAATAATCAATCTCCTCTTTCAAAGCTTTTTCCTTAGCGAACGGAATAGAATAGGGCCTCATACAGATGGGTGCTGGGTTTAGCAGTTTCATATCATATGACAACAAATTTGTGTGCCCCGGTTTATCCGTTAACACATCTGTATGTTTCTCAAGGACCTGTTGAACCTTCTCCTTCTGTCCTTTTGTCGGGTGATTACTGATTTTCACCTGTGCAAACGTTTCACTGGTTTTCAGTGGATATTCAACCGAGGAGAGAGGTTCATTCTTCATCTCGGTTGCGATAGACAAGGCCATTAAATGTGTTCCCTCCTGGATTTGTCTGTCCAGATATTTTTTCAAAAGGTTCACATGATAGACTTTCTCCTTTCCCTTTTTGTCTATCTTATAATTTGTTCTGGATACCTTTTCCAAAACTGTATATGGCCCTTGCCATCCGATCTGAAGTTTATTGTTGCTGCCTGGCAATAGAAGAAGTACCTTCTCCCCTACAGCAAGTTCTCTATTCTTCGCTTTTTTATTATAATAAGCAGCATGCTTTTTCCTGGCTTGTCTCAAATTTTCATTTGCCAGTTTCCAACTAGTTTTTAAACGAGTGGTCAGTTCGTTCACATATTGATATGATGAGGTAAAAGTCTCCTTTGCCTTCTCATCTGTCCAGGTCCTTAACAGAGTTACATATGGACTTTTAATTTTTCTGACGTAGCATTCATGGCACCTGTCAGGTCCTTTACATTGGAAGCTTTGTTTTGCGGACGTTTCTTTCGTGTGTCACAACACAAGAATCTACCACTACCAATTTGTTTCCTGGGGTTGTCTCCCCTCAGGTTCAAATTCAAATTGAGAGAACTTCGCTCTCTTTTTTCGTCCTCCAGTTTACATAAGTCCGACCGAGGGATCGTCGGCTTATTCTGGGGTATAACAGTTCTTTGTACTCGCTGCATAGTGGCCATAGTAAAACATTTTAGCGAAGACTGTCTGTGAAACGGGGGTTCCCATTTCCCTCTTTCCACTTTATTATAATTATTTTTTCTTTCCAGGCCTAATTTTGCCCCGTGGCGTTTCTAGGTCCTGATTCCTTTTCCCACGTGTGGGTGTTCCCTCTTTATTTTCTGGTCCCGGTTTGCCATAATGCTTCTCTTGCATTTGGTTATTATTTTTCCACCCTGTGGAATTTTTCTCGCTGCACTGTTCGCAGTCCTCGACAAATTTTCTTATGTCATCAACTTCTCCGGGCCAGAAATATCCAACAGATGTTCTTTGGCATGTGGTACCCATCTTCTGGTGTTCACCATCTAGAACATGTGTTTGTCTCATAATTTGTGCCCTATATCTCGATGGCACTACTACCTGTCCACACTCGGATAATCCTGCTTTATCCGACCTGCAAAGCAGTCCATCATCCAAATAGAAGTCTCCTTTCCTTGGAGGGATATGGAGTTTTTGGAGTTTTTCGACACACGGCTTCAGTGACCTATCTTCAGCCTGTGCCTTTCTCCACTGTTTACGAGACATTGTTTTTGGTGGTTCCTCCTCTTTTTTAGGAGTCGACCTGACCTGGAGCGTGTCCATTACTACAGGTCTCCTTCCACAATTTTCAGTGTTATGGTTGTCCATCCGACAATTTTTACAATA